>OMKZ01041778.1:1285-18484 GCA_900302535.1 Neoniphon sammara | reverse complement strand
TGTACGGGCATGGTGCCAAAAAAAAAAACTTGACCATTTAGCTTAAGTAATTATAGTCTGAGCCATTTTTAATTATATTTAATTAATTTAATTTTTAATGTTACTGGAGATTTCATATTTGATCTTTATCTTTTTAAGTTAAAAAAGTTCCTTATACACACAGGATTTCTGTTTATTAATGAAAACCAAAATTGTGATTAATTCTTACTTTGACATCAGCATGAGGTTGATTTAACTATTTATTTATCTATGTATATATCTATTTATCTGTTTGTTTGTGTTTATTGGGTTTATTGTATTTATGTATTTCTTATTTATTATCAATGATTTATTTATACATTTACTGTTGGGTTTGTTTGTTTACTTATTCATTTCTTAGTTGATTTATCTTTAATTGTGTTTGTTTGCTTGTTTATTTTATTTATTTAATTATCAGTGATTTATCTATGAATTTATTTGTTGGGTTTGTTTATTTATTCATTTATTGGTTGATTTATTTATTCTATTTGTTTGTTTTTGTTAGTTTATTTGTTTTTGTTGATTTATTTATAACCGTTTGTTTCTTGGCTTGTTTCATTTTCTTCAGTTTGATGTGATTTCCATCACTACCCGAGACGTGAAGGCTGTACTGTACACAGAACTGACATTTCTTTGTCATCTTGTTCTTTATAATTCACTTTCTTTATGCTTTCCTTATAAAAAAAATGCGCGTGTGCATCCGTTGTTTGTGCCACTCCTCAGAAATGTAATCAATAATTGCCGACATCTCCAAAGTTCTATACGTATCCAATTGTCACTTGTCAAATACTGTTTTCTTTTCTTTTTTTCATCGTTTTTTTTTTCTTCTTCAGTCCCACTGTCACATAAATGGAGGAGATGTTTCCTCTGTTATCTCCGTCTCACACCAGTGAGAAATCTGATTGGCTATTTGGGGCTGAGTATGATTTGTGACAACACCATTGGTGTCTCTGGGGATTATGGGTCTCTCCAAAGTGTATAAAAAAAATATGTGGTTGACATATTTACTTTTATTCACTTACACAGCCTATTCCCAGCCGTATAGGGGTTGAGTGGGACAGAGAGGGAGGGTGAGAGCCCGAGAAAGAGATCAGATATTACTGCCAACCGTCCAGTGATGTGGCTGCAACACTATTATTTGTATACAATACGCGAGTAGTGGCGATATTACGTGCCATACATTTTGATTTGTGATTTGATTGACTGGGCAAACAGATCAGTACATACGGCTTGACATTTTAATTAATGAATTTCCATGATACAGAGCACTTATAATGGCAGCGGGTTGGAGTTGGAAAATACATTTTCTGTTTCAGACATGTACACACACATACACACACACGATCCATCAATGATTTTCAAGGATCAATGCATAATTCATTATCGCGAACATGTCTCCACTGTCACACTCTTTGTGGACATTAACACACCATGTATGCAATTATTTGCATCACACTTTGATGTTTACGATGACAGATACAAAAATAATAATTTTAGCCTCCTACATCCGAGGCTGATAATGGCGATAGAATTAGCATGCAGCTCTGCACTATTTATTGCATTGTACATATGCATATGATTTGTTCCTTTATATATCAATTATTTTCAGGGATCAAAGCACATTCCATTATTGTGAACATGCCAAAAATATCACACTGTGCTGCAAAACATATTTACGCCGGTACACGCATGGACACACACACACGCTATTATACACACACACAAGATCAGGGACAGTCAGGTTCTCCTCCAGCCTTAGATCACTGAATAAAGGCTATTTCTTTTGTTGCTTATAATTCAGGGAGAGAAGAATGAGCAAGAGGGAGCGAGAGACGGAGAGAGAGGGAGAGACGATCCAGGGTCCCGGAGAGAGAGAAATATATAAGGAGAGGGGAGGATTTGCTGGAAGTTTTGACTGGAAATCTGGAGATAAAGCTTTTCGATCTTGGGATTGAGCCCTTTAGAGCCGCTGAATTCTGGACTGTGTAGGGGCAAGATTAAAGGGAGGGCCTGACTCAGAAGGCCTGCATGCTCAAACATGCCTGTTGTTTGACTGGGATCACCACCGCTGATCTCGGCAATCCAAAAGGAAGCTTTCAGATTTTCTGCCTTTTTCATGAGCAAATGGGTTTCGGTCTCACACATACACAAAGGCACATTAGAGGGAACGTAGGTCCATGCATAATGTGAGTTTTCGAGCACTGAGCATCATTTTTCTTCTAAATGTTTGGTGCACACCTGGTAAAAAGACTACAGAAGCCTAATTAATACCCTGTCAGTGTGTACTACTATTTGAATTGTGCTTACTTAAGTGTGTTCTAGATAGAGAAATATATTTGCAACCTGGTTTGGATTTGATTTTTTAACTGGCAGGTCTTCGAGGATATGAGGAAGGAAAATAAAGCTTGATTTGTTGTGACTGAACTGTCTGTCTGTCGCCGCCTTTTACACAAAGATATTACTGCTCCAATTTCCAGTGGTTGCTAGGATACCCAAATCCAATAGTTTTTTAGAGGTCAACTCCCGCATGTCTCATCCAGAAACAAACGGGACAAACGCTCGCAAATCAAAAATCTATCCTTAAATCCTCTATGACATCGTATCCCTGACTAGCCGCTAATCCCCCCGTTGTCACAGTCGAGGTAGATCAAAGCAAATAGGAGGCGATTGCCGTGATGAAGTCGAGCCAAGAGCAGGCATGTGACAGACATGGTCCACCGGTGATCACGCATCTGCTCAATCGCCCTCCAACAGAGAAGGCACTCATTTGGCGATCGTGATATTACATTGGGAAGCTGACGATTTCAGGACCCCTAAATCATTCAGCATGCATAAATGGCATCAATTACAAGCTACAGTATGAACACAACGCTCCACTTGCCAACATGCTTGAAGTATATTAGGACAGTTTAGAGAAATGCAAATGTGTATACACTGAGTGCTCCATCTGTACATTGACCTGCTGCATGTTGAGTGCCTAATTTAAAGCTGCACTAAGGAAGGTTTTTATGTAAACTCGCAGCCATCTTATCAGCTTAAATCACCAAGCAGGGCGGCCGCAGAGAAGAGATGAGCATCCCATTTTCCCTAACTGAGACTGCACAGATTCAGCCCATTTGCCCAAATGAAATCTAATATCGGGTACAGTCGCTAGTAGGAAATGTTCTTCATGCATAGGAAGTGATCAGTTGAAAGCTGAACTCAATTCACCACCTTAACTCCCACCGACCAATAATACCAAACAAGCAGGTTTTGTGTGCCACAACTGGTGCCACAATCTTCCAACCTTGCTGAAACAACATGGTGTCTCACAACTACACTGTGACTACACTACACGATGAACTGAAGCCAGTGTCCAATTCAAAGGATGGTGATTTAGTCGTTATTTATCATATTACAAAGGTTACAGTCACACTGCGGTGAGGCTTCCCCCCTTAAAATGTAGAGGACATCCTGTATCATTGCGCCGACGCAGGCTGCAAATTAGCAGGTGACCTGTTTACACCTCTGCCGATGGTAACCGAAGACAATAATTACTCAGGACTGTTTCAGGGTTCATGATGCGGGACTGAAATGCCATTTTATCTGTTTACATTGAGCCCAACTCCCAGATGATAGTGGGAATTTATTTCACTGTAAAAGGAGCATTTACTCTGAGGAGTGTGCAGTTTATTATCACATCACATGATTTTTTTTTGTTTTGGTTTTTTTTGTTTTTTGGGTAATGAAGTCCTACCAACATTATTTGATTTATTTTTTAAAAACACCATGAAATGGCACTCTTACTTCCTTGATCTGATGTACTTCCTGTTGAAACAGGATGTTGGGGCGGGACATAATGCAGGGAGGGGCAAGAAGCAAAACTTTATTTGAAAGGACTGGAGGGGCGGGAGCGAGACTGTTCAAAAAATTTGTGAAGGTTTTATTGGTTGAAATATTTAATTATGCCACTACGTCAGGATGAGGTCATCACCTTTAACTTTAACATGGTCAACGTTAGTCGCAGTTGCCTATTTTAGCTTTAACCAGTCATTGTGAAAATGCTTCTCATAGCAGCACAATGGCCCTACATGTTACATGCCGCCCACGCACCCACGGCATGGAGAGTAGCTACTGTATGTACCATTGTGGGTGCTATAGTAGATAAAGGTGTCAGAATAGTGTTTGCAGATACAACGGAAGCAAAGAACACATGAAGAGCGAATGCTGTGCCATGGAGACCCCGATGCTATTGTGGTTTAGTGTTTCTCACCTGTATTATTCAATGCCGTACACACTTGACAGCTTAATGTACACATGGAAAACACAGCTGGCTGACATGTTCAGTCAATGTATATGCTGACAAGGTAATTATGCTGAAATACACAGATGGTGAGTGTACACATTCGCCAGACATTGCGTACATTTACCATTTTCCCCCCACTGACCGTATAATACATGAGCGTACTGTATAATAAAGTGAAAAGTAAACAAACCCCTTCCTACCATTGTTTTTCCTCTATTCCAGTAGCACAGTGCAGATAACCCATAACTCATGCAAGACGCATAAAGCATACTGGGCTAGACTTAAGCCAATAATCACTGTTTCATTATCATTTCTTTCTACAGAGCAAAGTCTCAGCGAGGCCCCAGAAAAAATCTCCTAAAGAGAAATATTGAGAAGGGATAACAAAACCTGGCTATTGTTATGGCTCATTTGCATATCGTCTATTGTCAGTGGTTATGGCTGTGTCAGTCATCACGTTGTTTGCACAAATGAATTCCAAACAGCAAAGCCTCCTGGAGGGAAAAGCCGTGTATTCTCCAATGGCGTCGCTCTCATCACGGCCTGCCTCCAGCGCCAAAGTAAGATCAAAACAAAGTGGGTGAATTTGCACTTGTCAGGACACTCGCTGGAGCTCTGGCCGCCGCAGCACTTCCTTGTAATTTTAGTGATCTAAGAAGTTAAGCTCATTCCATTGTCTGTTGTAAGTCGCTCTGGATAAGACCATTAGCTAAATGACTAAAATGTAAATGTAAGTGATTGCAGATAACTGCTGCACTTCAAGTCTGCCAGCCCTGAGTTTGAGATTTTGCCACTGCTGCATGGTCTAAGTGAAAATGTAGAATTTAAGAGAGTGAAAATGGAGGTTAGTAAGTATACATATTTTTAAAAATTGCTGTGATTTCTGAATCATTCTACAAGGTGCAATGCCAGAAAATAACTTAGCTGATATCCCTGATACTATGATTCCCGTACGTTTCCTTATTAAATTGAAATATGTTTAATTTTGATTGTATTCCACATATTTAGAGTCATTTATATTGGCTTGAATTTCTTTGAAATTTGTTACTGTCATTTTCTCATACAGACAGGAAAGATACATGTAGTTTAATTCACATATAAATCCACATAAATACAAAGAACCGTGTGTGTTGCACAGTCTGGTGCAGCATAAATGGCACTGACCGGAGCAGTAGACTCGATCCAAGTGCAAAACTTCAGCTTCTGGATCACGGGTGAGTTTCAGAGTCTTATTTTCCATTTTTATACATCAAGTTCGAGCTTGACCTAAGGACGAGCTTGTGTCTCCAACTACTTTCCGAACAAAAAGTGAAAAGCGGCCACAGAGGCTGAAAGTTCTTCTGAGGCTCTGAGCAGAAATTACCAGTGGCGATTTGTGCTTTGGTTGCTAGGAGCGTATTGGATTTGTATGTACTGTCATGTCTCTATTTGATGTGATTCACCTAAAACCAATTTGCTTCACATTGACCATCACACAAGTGCAAACAAGGGATATGGATGTCTATAACTAGTGCAAATGATAAAAGTAATTACCTTAAAACCCATAAAAGAAGCAAATTCCCCATGGAGGCCTCAGAGGACAGAGACCTGTGCATGCCCCTCTGGCTGTATATCCGTGTGTGTATTTGCAGGTGCATAAGTATGTGCATATGTGTCTTTGCACTCGTTAAGGTGCATAGGATTGGCCTATCTTGGGAAATTGGCTCCAAATTGGACTTTAAGCAGACCTGAGTGTACATAATGAAGTGTTGATCGGGAGACCAGGTCTGTGGCCGCAATTCAGGACAGTGGAATAGTTTACCAGCATGACCAATATTGACAAGCAGAATTATTCAGCTAAGGTCTCAGTTCAGTTGGGAGATGAGCAATACAGGTCCCCTGTGATGTGGAAAATGAGAATGATAACAAGCACGCTCGCTACGCTTCCCTTGTTAATGTGGTGCTGTGTGGAATTCAAACCCCAAGAGACTAGACTCCTATTAAGAGAGAATGATTGCATATGCATGCACACGCATACAAACACACACACACACACACACACACACACACACATGCAAGCATACATATAATCAACTCTGCATGTGTATTGAGGATATTTTGATGTTTTGGTTGAAATGGCTGGTGAAATGCCCCCCCCCCCAAATGACGGCGTATGAGTGGTTTTGTTTGCCACACAATAGCTGACTGAAGCAGACTACAGGGGCTTAAGCGCACTAGATGTGATCTTTGTTGCCAGTGATATGGCAGTTCAGGGTCATTCCTCATCTCGATCAGTTCAGTTAGTGCCTCTAAATATCCACCATCCATCAAAAGAGCCAAAGGATGCAGATTTTGATTTCATTCATGAGCACAGCGCCTAGTTCATTTCCAAATCATGATGCATAAAGTCAAAGAATAAATACACGGATGAGTTAATATAAAAAGAAGAGTTCCAAAGCCCAAACCCAACTCTGTGTAAAGGCTGACATTAATAGGAAAGGGCATGCTACTGAAGCTGCCATCTGCTATTGGCTGATCTTTGTTGTCAGCTGATGTCACTACCTGTGCTCTATCCATGCTACAAAGAGAAAAAAATATCCCTCACACTTAAAGTAGCTCCATGCTTTAATCACTGTTTCAACAGTGAAATGTCTTCATCTTCATCAATTGTCTTTTTTTCTCTTTGTATCCAAGACTTACTTCATTTAGACAATGGTGTGCATTTACAAAGAGTGTTTCTTCATGTTTCAAGGCAACATGCTGTGGTATTACTGCTTTTGTCTTTATGCTTCCAGCACAACGTCTAGCAAGCAATCTATCCATAATTTTGAATGACACAAGGCATTCATTGTTTTTTCTTCTTACAGTGCAATTTTATTACAATGATAATGAGCTAGACACTCACTTTTATCCATATATGGATTGGTAATTTGGTTTGGGATTGTCCATGCTAGCTAGTATCTTTGCTATGAAGTTGTGCAATCCAAAATGGAAACATAACAGAGAAAATGGGCAGGGGATATATGAGGGATAGAAGGTGATAACATTAGGTGTAAGGCTTCACACAGATTTGGTTTTGGGGTTTGGTTACTCTTTAAAGTGCATCAGTGCATTCAATAACAAAGGACTCTTCATTCATCACACACCAAAAAACTATTTGTTCAGTGGAGTCAGGGGCTGAAATTTAAAATCTAAAGTTGGTCATGTGTATGGCCACACGTGGAAATTTCCAGTCATTCAGAAACTTCAAGGCAGACATTAGTCTTACCCAGCAATATGTTTCCTTTCAGGGACTGTGATTACATTTGCTATTATCTAGCTGTGGATTCTGGCACACCGTGCTTTGATCACTGTTTTGCTCTGACAAAGAGCTCTTATCTGCATTCAATATTAGTGTCTGGGGAAAGCAAAACATGAGAGGCGATGGCTGTTGTTCAGCTTTAACCTGAGAGTGAACCGGACTTCAGAGGCCCAAAAGTCCAGACCTGGCAGCTCTGTCAGATCGCGGACAAATCTGCTGTCTCAGTCGCATATCAATGGTCGGGGAAAAAATAGATGTAACATCATCTTCTTCCCCTCCATTAAACTCCCTTACTCTCTACTTCACTCTCTCTGTCTTTGTCACTCCCTTACCCTCTCTCCTTTTCTCCTGTCCATTATACTCATTCTTTCTGTCACTCTTCCTCCTTTTCCCTCTCTCTCCCTTTTGAAAGGCAGCCATTTGCAGCAGTTGGAGAGCAAGACTGTTCACTCACTCGCAAAAGTGAAAAAAAAAAGAAGGAAGAAATGCTATCCAAGTCTCAGCACAAACTCTCTCCTCCACACCGTTCCTCCATTATCATATTTTTCCTCGCCTTCACTTGGCATCTTATTTTCGCCTGAACTCCATCAAATTTTAAGTATAACTGTTTAGACAATGTGATTATGAGGGGAACTTTGTGTAACCTGCCACAGCCTGTGGCTGCATTGCTTTACATGCCGCACATCATTATCAACACAAGTTCATGTGGGGCCAAAGAGGATTTCACTTCTTGTATCTCCACTGACGACTTATGACGCTGAGGCACTGCTATCAGCCTGGGCTGCTTAATTGTATTTGACAATTGCGAATAGTACAGCCATGTTCTAATAATTATGGCTGGCAAATTAGAAGATGGAAGGGATATTGGACGACAGGGAAGGAGTCCCATCTCTTGAATCCTGCTGCTTTTTTATTCTTAAGCTCCATTTGGAGTTGACCCTAAGGAAACTGCCACATAATTACAATTTGCTAATTTGTGTTAATGATGCTTAGGTCCTGCTTCACAAATCATTATACATGCGCACACAGGCTCAAACATGCAAAATATCACACACTCTCGCACACACACACTCAAAGCTTAACAATGAGTTTGGCTACAGCTCAACAGCCCATTATGTGTGGACTAACCCTGGAGGCTGAAGCACCCTTTCTTCTTCGTTGGTGGCGCCTGTTCCATACCGCCTGACTTGAAGTACGAAGCGGGCAAGACTCCACAAGGGGGAAAGGAGGAACTTCAAAGGTTGGAGATGATTTCCTCAGATCTTCGCTCAGTGTGGTATCCCCACAACACGCAGGCGAAGTGATTGTCTGTTCGGCCAGACTTCACAGGCTCTGCCCTCAAGTACTCCTGCCTGAAAAAGAATAGGGAATCAGACTAAGAATTAGGAGAAATCAAAGTGTGGGCCAAAGTTAAGCTCAAAGGTGCACAGATACTGGGTTGAAATAGCATTTGAATCTTTGAAAATAACAATAATATCACAGCTTGACTGATTTTACCATGTTACAAGAGCACTGAGGCTGTGTAATTGTCTTTTAAATTACATGCAGTTCAGACAGACATGGATCGAAATATATTTTCAAATAACTCTGTTTTAATCTATAAACAAGGTAGGTAGGACTTAAGACAATGCAATGAGTAATTTTAGACCAAATAAAGTCAGTATCTTTTTTTTGTATGATTAGTAACTCTTCTGTTTGCTTCTGTTTGAATTGGTTAAAAGAATAATTTGCAAATATTATTTGATCCAGGTCTGGCTTTAAAGTGTTCAAATATTTGAGACAATTTTCAAGCTATGCCCTTTAAATCAAAATGTAGAATTTTCCCCAATCTTTAATTATTCCAGTGACACAGAATATCACTTTATTGTTTTTGAAGAAATAAGATATACCCACCCAACTGTCTCAGATGGAAGGTCAATAGAAATGGCGTTCAGGCTGGCCCACGTTCACCATAACTATGCATACTGAATGAATTTGGGGATGAGTCCAACAGTCTTCATAGCCCTCTCAGGCTGCTTTCCACAGGGCCTACATTTTGTTTTGGTCCTCTGGTTCAGTCCAGGGTTTTATCCATTTTCATCCAGTACCTACTGAGACAGAGACACACATAGCAGAGGGTTAATTGGCTGAAGATGAACCTCATTGCCCTGATGGGGCGTCCCTGCCTGTTTCCATCCCTGGACCAACGCTCAATCCCACCTACCGCCTGCCAGAATGCAATAAAAATAATCTTTTAAAAGGGCTGTTATGTGGTCTAAATCTGCATAAAGCACTGCTAGCCACGGTTTCACGCTGAGATCACCAGTAATGTCTTCTCTAACCTGGTGTTTGACTTCAGAAGTGGCACAGAGAAAGGGTATTTGACTGAGGGTATTTACCAGGCTCTAATCCTTGTACTAACAAATATTGTAGCGATGCCCACTAGCAAGGCATGTGTGCTTGTTGAGGCAGGTCAAAGTCTTATTTAGCCATTTATCTGCCCAGATTTTTGCTTTGGTTAAAATGAATGTGGGTTTAGCAAACCTGGAGGAAAAAATTGCATGTTAAAAAAAAATGCACTGGTGTTTTTTTCTTTGTACCAGAGGTGTTCATATCTTAAACAATGATGCAGTGATTTGGAAAAAAAAGAAAAACAAAAAACAAACAAAAAAAAACAATCAAATCAGTCAAACCATTGCATATAAGCAAAAGTATCTTATGTTAAACACTCAAGCAGACTATATATATTAGCATTTTCCAGAAGGGCCACCTCAGATTTGTATCCTTGGGTCTATTTTGGGGTCACGTTGTTTCACTCCGTGTGTATTTTTTCCCCTCCTTTGGGATATTTGAACCTTGGCACCATGTTTTGCTGAAAGTTGCTGATTGTTCCTTGCACAGGGTCATGCAGGGAAATCACAGAAGAAGCGGAATTACATTATAGCTTATTTGGAGGCCATAAGGTTTCACGGGAGCCATCCATCAAATGTTTGAGGTGTTTTTGGAGCACATAAAGAGGTGGTTCTGCAAACACTGCATAGTCTCAGGTATAGCCGAGCAAATCGAGCATACACACAATTCACCCTGCTTCACACTTCGCTATTGCCGCCAGGTCGGGGTGAAGGATCAGTCAATGATGCTCGAACTCGCCCTCCATGATGACAAATAAAGCTTCACTGCCATGTAGGAGAATACTTTCAAATGCATATTAATGTCTTCGATGACCCATGTTATCCAAAGCGCCTTGCATATTTTGAATTGACCTCTGAATGCGGTCCAATAGTAGATTGTCCTTACTCAGGCAAAGCACAGGCTTAGGAAGAGGATTCAGTAGCCCCATTTATGCAGATTAAGGTGGCTGCGCTAAGAGTCTTGAAGCCCCAACTCACTGACAAGACAAACTCACAAATTTAGTACTCAAGCCTCTCCAAAATTCAGGCAAAATCATTGACATTGTGGGGCGTTTGATGTTTACCACGGTACTTTTTTTTTTTTTTGGTAACACTGTCCAGTGGTACTATTCAACTTAGTATCAACCTAACCCTAACTCATGCAAAGTTTCTTTTTTCACAGCAGCCATTTTGTCATGAAATAGTAATCACTAGTCACATTAATTAAGGTTTTGTACCCAAATAGAACCAAACCTTAATTAATGTGATTAGTAACTCCTGTGTTTACCTGCTATTTCATGTTAAAATGGCTGCTATGAAAAAGGTCTATTGATAGTGTATTGATATTACATTGACTCAACTGTGAAACTCAACTGATGCACATTTGATGCTAAATTGAATATTAACACTGGACAGTCCAAATAATGTCTGACTTAATGTTTATGTTAAGATAAGGTTTTAATGTTCTTACATATGAAGCAGTTGCATCAAAATTTTTGGGAGCAACACTGAAGATGAATCTGTTGTTTATGCCTCCTTCAAACAGCCAACAGGTGCTACAACTGTCACATGTGATCGAATTGAGTCCATCACGGTCCATCTTCTCCAAACCACATCCATTCAGTGTTTTAGCTTTAAAGCTTTAGCTTAAAAGGTGAAGCATTTAGCATGAAAGCTAAGCAGTGTAGCACCTTTTCAGCCCCAATTTGCAACAAGAAATTGTTTTAAAGCTTGAAATTTTGAAGACCTTCACTACCCAGAAAGCACCTGGGCTAATGTAACATTAGCATAAAGAAAATGGTGAAATAATCTTGTGACAGCCATTGCTGGTGGCCTTGCTATAACCTGGATGGAGCACTAACTTGTTGCTGTTTAGATTGCAATCTTATATTTACAAGTTTTACTGGTCATTTCCTGTACATGGAAAATATTTTCTGCCAATTACCATAACTGAATTTCTTTTGGACCAACAAGGGGAAATCTATAGTGTCACAACTGGGGAGAAAGGGATGATCTTAGTGATCAAGGCTCATATTTCAGGTGTCATTTCCTACATTAAAATCTCGCCCAGCGTCCCTTTATGCGATAAGAAGAACACGTGTGAAAGATAATTCAAGCATGAAAGCAAAAGACTTTTCTCAGATGCCGCCTAATGATAATCACACACACACACACATCTCGGCATATGTTCCATTATTGAATTTTACATGGCTGACGTACTGTACATCCATAAGGCTTTAAAGGTAATGAAGAGAGACTTTTAGAAAGTCATAATAGGGGGGATGAAAGGTGTCTTTGTGTACCGAGGCGCTTATTAATAATAGAACATGTCCTCCACCGCACTCATCTTTACACACCACAACCAGCCAGTGGTGTGTGTCCTAATGGCGCTGCTTGATACATGACATGAGCGCCTCTGAAGTGGGCAGCATTTCACACGTTGGACTTCTTTATGCCTTTGGATGGTTTTACATCACGTCCTGGTGCGAGGCGCCAGTTAGCATATTTACAACGATTATCCCCTTCATCTCAATAAAAGTTTCAATTACGGGACAGAGATGTGGAGCAGATAAATGGGCCATGGTGGTGAAATACAGTATGCTCATATTCAGAGCAGGGAAACAGAGACAGACAGGGCTGTGCTCGTGACTGCAGGTTGGAGCCTCTCCATTAATGACCTCAGAAGCCCTTATAGGGGATTATGTATTTGTGTATTTGTGTGTATGTGCACAAATATCCACCCATGGCCTGGTATACAAAAAGTGTTTGTGTTGTAGGTGTTAATTAAATAATGTAAATGTGGAACAGAACCACTTATGATGCAAAGGAAATTTCTGATGAATTTCAGGCAATTATAAATTGAACAGCTATAGTGTGTTATAAATAAGCTCAGGCAGATTCACATTCAGTCCCAAGCGTAGCATCAATATTAGCACAAAGGGATGAAATTAGTCTTTTTTGGGGGTTGCTGAGTCATCTACAGTGCGATATTAATTTTGCATCAAAAGACGAGAATACGGAAAGGGAACACAGTGTTAGATTTGGATTATGTGCCTTTTTTTTTTTTTTTTTTTTTTTTTTTAGGGGTGATTTAAAAAACTGCCAACAGCAAAAAAAATGACCCTTTATATTTCAATAGCTCTCTCACGCAGAAGCAAACATGCACATGCATACCTCAAGATTATCTGCCTTGACAGAATCCTCATTAAAATAAAGTTTCCCTCGCTGCAGTGTGATTTTAGGCGCTTAAGAGGAGGAGCTGGCTAACATTAAAATTCAGATTGCTTTGACAAATACAGTAGCACTTTCGGCTGCGGCTAAACACAGTCAGCATGACATCCCATGACAGGGGAAGAAATCTGAAAGATACTGCAGGCTTACTGAAGCCTTTTACATAAATCTGAGATAATAATGTTGAAAATCTGCGAGGGAATGAATGAATAATGTAAAAAACAAAGTGACTTTTTATGACAGGGATGTTCACATGCCATAGTTACACAGAGAACTGGGCTGCTTCTCATGAATATTCGGTATATTAAAAGGAATGCAATGGTGATTCCAGAAACAAAGCAATGTTTTGAATGCAAAGTGCTTTTCACTGCTCAGAATGTACCCGAAAAATACTTTGTGTGTGACCAGTCAAGTTCTTTCACTCAGCGAAACAATCTGCATAACAGTCAAAATACTTTCTAAGCGAGTTTACTTTCAGTCTGCACTGTGAAAAGGGCTAGTTTGAGTGCTCAAGCTTTTTTAAAGCTTAGAATATTTGCCTCAAATGTCTCTCAAATTAACTTCGACAGCACAGTATAATGGCTGTAGAGAAATCAGACCATTATTCTGTGTGTTCATTATGCCGTGTCCCTGGGTATGTTTTTCCTTTTTTCACTGGGCAGAGCAACTTGGGCCTAAATGCAGACATACACAGAGATATGTATGCTGTTAAATACTTTACTGGAAATAAAGCAAAATGGAAACAAAGCAGGCAGGGGTCAGGCGAGGCAGACAGACAGATACGGCAGCGTGGAAACTGTGAGAAGAGCCAGGAAGCGGGAGAGAGGATCTGCTGCAGACTTCAGGGGAAGAGGCGCTGCTGAAGGCTGATTAGTAATGAGGAACAGCTGGTGCAGGGAGGAGCAGGGCTGGGCTGATTGCAGACAGGGAACAGGTGTGAAGAGGCGGGAAGCACGGAGAAACCAAGTGGACAGACCTGGAACTGCAAGACCTGGAGGACACAAAAACTGCAACACAGACTATACAGAGAGAAAGCAATGAGATGGAATGGAAGATGAGTGCAGTCCTAAAGCAGCTAATAGGGGTGTCCAATTTGATGCATTGATCAAAAGACCCCAAATGTGCTGATTGTATTCGAATCATTGGAGTACATGTGTTTGCTTAATTCATTGCAAATTGATGCAAAAAAGTCTTTGCACTGTCCACCACTCACGCAGGGCGGTGCACTGTTTCAAAGCAGCTGTGTTGTGCTCGTGTCTGCGCAGTCTGGACTTGGGAATTACTTTAAAAATGGAGAGCGAAAGCAGTCAAACAGTTAATTGTACTGTTTGCCAAGTGTTTGAAGGGGAGACAGCAGCAGAGCTAATTACAATACTACTAATTTAATTCAGGCACTTGAAGAAACGCCATTTGAAGGAGTACAACAAGTTCTCACAGACGGTAGGCTAGCAAACAAGAAGTCTGCACCTATAGGCGGCAAATTTTAGAGGGTGAGCTCAAGACAAATTATCCAACAACAGTGGGGAAAAAAACAGGAGGAAAAAACGCTGCTGTGGTCATTTAGTGAAGCATATGGAATAACAGGGTGTTTTCATACATATGGTCTTGAAAATGTCCGCTTGAAATACCACGTATCAATCAAGGTTCAATTCACACTGTCATAATTGCAAGTAAACATTTTGATATTTACTGTATGTTGTGAACGGCGGCTGGCAGCAGTACGTCTAGACTGCCAAAAGTAGCCTATAGGTAAAAACAGCCTATGAGTAAGGAGGGTTGAAATGTCAGCGCAAAGGCTATTTTGCGTTCCTCTGTTTACATTCTGATCTGTCAGAATGGAAAACAGGGCTCTGCTGCGGTGAGAAATTCATAATCCTCTGCAGCGCTCATGTTATGTCACCCTATGTGGCAAATAAATCCCAAATGTCATATGTACATTGGAAACTTGTTGAGGGCAGTACACCGTTAGCCGCTATCATGCTAAAAGCAAAATATCCCACGGTAAACCCTGAAATGCGCTGCATCGGTGTTGCAATTTCTTGACTTTGGTTTGGACTTCTTTGAAACACTTCCAAACCATGGGTGGGTGGTTAGAGGTGGACCAAGACCCATGATTTTTGCCGAATCTTTCTGAAACGTTTGGTGCACCAGAGTATTCACACCTGCCAAAATCGTCTGAACTTTGAAAAAATGTCCAGAAAGTCCGGACCAAAGACTGCAGGTAGAATCTGCTTTCCACTCCTGTACAACAGCACATTTTGGACTGTTTGAATGACATAACTGCACAGTATTACAGACATCTGAAGTTTAGAAATCTGCCCCAACCAAAAAAAAAAAAAAAAAAAGTTTGCCATTGATTGATTGGTTGAAAATTGGTTGACTATGCACAAATTTTAGTTGGGGACAATCTTTGATGGCAGTGTCATCGGTTGCTGTTAAAGTTACTAAAGTCCAGGAATAACCAGAAATCATTCACCAATGGATCTCTATTATAGGTCGAATCGCTATTCTATGGTGTCAATCGGCACAGTAGCAATACAGTTTTTGTTTAGAAATATGACCTGATGATTTGGCTGTTCTTGATTGGAAAACGATGTAGTTTCTGCGGAGTCAGTATGTGTTGACTGGCAAAAGGCATGTTAAGAAAAAGCAGCGTGCCGATTTGTGTGACAAAGAGAGAAAATGGATTTGCCTATGGGCTTGGATGCATTGCTTGTTATAAATGCAATATACCAAATAAGTCCAAACCGCAGAGGCTCTCTCCTTTAGCGTTTCCATTTTACCTTCACACATGCACTTCAGCGCTTAAAGCAGATATAACAAATCTCTTTATCCCCGCAGCTGTCTTTACAAACATAATCTCTAATTCAAGAAGGAAATCATTTATATTACAGGCCAAGGTTATTTGGATGAGCACATCAGTGAAGAATGTTCACACCATCTAAGGATATAGCTCCACTAGAAGCCTAATAACTATTATGCCTCAGTACTTTTAGCTTAGTGCCCTAATTTTTTTTCGTTTTTTTTTTTTTTTTAGCTTAGTGCCCTAATGTGAATTTTAAATCTCATCTCACATCCCTCACCACTGCAGACATACTGTAGGTGGCTCTTAAATAGTTAAAATCTCATTTGTCACATTTTCTTGTTTATGAAAGATGCAAATGTAACAAAGCCTAAAGTGATTTTTGTTCTGGTCACCACAGCGTCAAATAAAATGATATTTTTCAATCACATTTAGCTGCTTATAGAATGTTTTGACTCTGAGGGAGTGGCAATTTTTGCAAAGCTGCACATGCATTTTTGTTGCATAGAGTAGTCATGTAGCAAACAATAAATAAATAAATAAATAAAGAGATTGATAAATAAATAAATAAATAAAAGGCCATCAAGTTATTTTGTATTCTGGACCATTGTAATAGTATACAGGATACTCAATTATGAAAATGTTTTTTTATTATACCTCTGGCATTCATAAGTGGTTTGGTATTTTGCTGCATCCCAAAATCAATGTAAAACACATTTTAGCATCTAAATATAGGTTCATTATTCACAAGTTGACTTTAATGGATTTGCACCCTGATACACAGTGACCCTTGTATGCATCCACTTCCCCAGGCCTTCCCTGTGTCTTATTCAATGACTGTAAATGGATACAGGAATTAGACTCATCCCACGCCCGCTCTGTCTCTGGAGGCTAGCTAAAAGGCGCGCGCTCCAGTGCTTTCTGTAACCGCGAGCTACCTCTGACACCCATCCGTGCCCTGCTCAGCGAGGGAACACTGGGTGTTTGCGTGTGGACACTTGCGGCGCGACGCTCGCCACGCCATGTCACGCCACCTGCGATTTATGTCCCTTTCCATCTGACAGTGCGTCTTTTGACTTATGTAATCTCTCCGGGATGAACTGCCTCCCTCTCCATCTCTCTCTCTCTCTCTCTCTCTTTCTCGCTCTGCCTACCGTCCCCCTGGGGCAATGTGGAGATGGTAGTTGTGCAGTTCCAGCTTTACTGTCCGTCA
>OMKZ01041777.1:1531-17968 GCA_900302535.1 Neoniphon sammara | reverse complement strand
GGGACATCAGGTGAGAACACACACACACACACACACACACACACACACACACACACACACACACACACACACACACACACACACCACAACACTGTGCCCTGTCACTGGGAAGGGAGCCTGGTAGCGTTTGTCATGCGAAACTCCTTTGAAGCATTTTTGTGGCTGTGAGGTTGACTTTGTAAATTCACAAGGTGTTTCTAGTGAAACTACATTGGACATAGACACACACTCACACATGCACGGACGCACACACACACGCACACACACACACACACAAACAATTGGACACACTCATTCACGCCAGGGCAGGGTTTCAAGACTGTTTTGTGTTTCATAATTCCTCTTCCCTCTTCTGTCAACCAGCTCATGATTCACACATTTCCCAGTTCTTTGAAGCCTTTTTCGTCTTTTCAGAATAAATGACTCATTGAACGAAATCGATGTTAACAATTCCCCATCTTTATGAATATGAGCCGTCGCCGACCAAAATTCATCAGTGAGCCACAAAGGAGCATAAAAACGCTTTGTTCAGTGGCTGAGGTGTTTTTATATTTACACATGACTTATCAGAAAAGACAGATTACCATATGTAGAACAAGGAAAACAATTTCCTCTCACTCTGCCCCAGGCTCTGGTGTGTATCAACCCTGTCTATATGACAGAGACAGATTTGAACTTGGCTTTTTGCATACTGCTGCACATTGTGAAGATAACATGGCTATGGTGTAAAAAACTGTTTTGTTATGAGCAAGAGGAGTAGGGATTTCCCAGCTATGCAGTATCAACTAATGCCATAAAACCACATGGTCGAAATAAAAACATCAAAATCTGTATTCTCAGTTTACAAATCTGTACGCACAGATTCATAAACCTTACCGTTAAATTACGAATCTGTACTCTCAGATTTGCGAACTGTGACCGCAGTAGGGGACTGAATGAAAAGCACAATTCACAGATTTGCGCAGCGTCAGCGTTAGCATTTGTAAATTAAGCGTGATTTACAGAGCTAGATTTAAATTTGTAAATCTAGATAAATTGGATTTACCTCCCTGACGCTATACAACTGTTTGAAACATGAATTGCTCCACACGTGCGGTCCATTCTCTTTGAAAAACAGAAGGCGGGCTAATTTGAGCGCAAGGATTGCAAAGACAGTGGTAGTCTACAGAATCTGAGGGTAGAAATCCCAGGATACAGTTTGCAAATCTGAGGGTACACATTCATATTTTGAGGGGACACTTTTAAAATCCAAGGGTACAGTTTACACATCTGAGGGTATAAAGATCTGTAAACTGAGACTACAGATTTGAGGTGGGGGGCGGGGGGGTTCCCTAAGATGCTGAAGCACTAAATGTAAATCATCAGCATCGGCCACATGCTGATAACATGAGCAAATTCAGACATCTCTCTCTCTCTCTCTCTCCATCAGCATGAGGATGGGGGTCGCAGGTCCATGATGGGTGACAGCTCCAAGCTGCTGACTCATTACCATGACGACGCCACAACCATGTACGAGGTCTTCCAGAGAGGCCTCCACATAACTGGTGGGTGGGATGTGCATTGTAATAACATTCATTAAAAACAAACACGTACATTTCCCTCCTCTTTAAGGTTACAAACATACATGTAAGCTAATGTGCAGACATACAGAGATAGAGACACGTTCTGACCATAAAACCTCTAACTGTATCTCTGCGGCCTGAGATAAAATGAGTCTTCCGGTTGCTATGGTGATGGCCCGCGTTGCTAGCAGTAACGCGTGAGGCTCATAGTCAGGGTGTTTAAGCCACAAAGTGTCTGACTCACAGTGCAGAGACATTTTTACCTACTGGGCCTCTAGCCATACCCCCTCTCCCTCTGCATCTCCAGAAATAACTCAAATCGTTTATCATCTAATTCTGTATAATAATACCTGGATCGGATATATTTGTAGAGCTGAAAAAACTAATGGTTTGCAGAAAAGTATAGCTGATCAGGGTCTAATGTTGAAATTGTGAGACATCGAATGTTTTTTGCTTACCAAATAGTTTTGAAGCAATTTGAAACAATGGCTATCAAGTAGAAGAACATCCTCCAAAAGGACACATTTTGAATAAAACCCTTTGCAAATAATTGTTTATTCTTGTTTTAACCTACTTGTAACACCAGATGGGTGGAGTTAACTACAGAAAAGTATGCTGAATTAACTTCAGCCTCACCCATCTGTGACTCCAACAGGGTTATGACAAGTGCTTATAATGATTATGCAAATTTTGTTTGACTCAGATCTGTTCATAACATTTTGCAAGCCAGGACAGCAAAGTGTTGGTTATAAATTTTAAGGTTTACTGTTTAACTACTTGGGAAAAAAGGCATCATACAGGCACTGCGGCTCATTTTATTTCAGATCACTAACCTCTTGCCTCATTCTGTGTTCACCAGGTGATGGTCCTTGCCTCGGTTCTCGACTCCCCAACCAGCCTTACAAATGGATGTCCTACAAAGAGGTTAGTGCCAAGAGTTTGACGCCAAAATGGGATATCTAGCATTTGAAAAAAACACTGACAGGCTATTCTTACAAAATGTTACAATTGTTTGAATTAAAGTAAAGCAAAATTTTAGTAAGGGTGATTTTGGGTAAAATGCGACATTTTTGGTAGGAATGTAATCTCAACAATCAGAATTTTTTTTTAACTTTTCTTTGACTAAAAGTATATTTCCACCTCGTTTGGTAATGTGGGATCGTCCCTTTGTAATATAATGAGTAATAAGATAACAATTAACACAACATTATCACTTCACTTTGTACTGTCCATTGTTAATATTCAACTTAGTATAAACATTTGATGAACCTATTAATCAAACTCTGAAAGTGTTAAAAGTCAACTGATAGCAAAATTGATACTAAGTTGAGTATTTACATAGCACAGGTTGATAAGTATTGTGCATGAACAGATTGGACAGGTTGATAAATATCTACACTGACTTATTTGTGAAACTGAACTAATACAAAGATACTAAGTTGAATATTAACATTGGACAGTCTAAATAAAGTGTGAACTATTACCCTAATGATGCTTACGTGATATCTAATCTTTTTTGAGGAGGATATTCTCTGTGTTAGGAATACTGACTTCCACATTCCAAAATTTGTCAAGCATTGATAAATATCATTTTTCTGGAATTAATCCCATGATGCATTCCCAATATCCCCAGCTACCAGCCTCCTAGCCAACATACTGTAGGTTGGCCAACGCTCAGTTTACAACATGTGCTTTCAGACCAACATGGAGGCTTTTGCAATGTCACAGAACTCCTGGCAACCAACTGGCTTTATGCAAATCATGATAAATAATAACAAACAGGATAGAAGAGGAGAAATATCTCAACAAGGCTGCTGTGGCCTATGTGTAGATCCATTTATGCAAAAAATAGGTGAATGTAAAAGTGCCTAGTCCAAACAGTTTGCTAGCTTTGTTAGCTAGCAAACTAGCAACCTCTGTTAGCATAACACAAATATGTGTACAGCTGGACAGTGTTGGATTAGCTGCCTAGATACTATGTTTTGCAAGTGAACACTCTGACATTATCTAAACATTTGAGCAGTTATGACACCAATGGTGATTTATATTATTAGTTATGTGTATTATTAGTTAATTAGTTATTGGGTGATTTTGCTAAAAAATGTAGCTGCATCCAAATTTTCTGTTCTGACAGATGAAGAAATGAGGCAGTGGTGGGCAATCAGATGACATTTTTTTGTTGATGGAAACTGAACAGTCTGCATTCTATTGTTTTCCTCAGTCATGGACTGTGCCAATGCCAAGACGGGCAACTCTATTATGAGGGCAGTGTTTGTTATTACTGTAAATTCAGTGTGGAATCAGATTATATCCCACCTGTGGCTTTAATTGTTTCTGTATCTTGAAGCTAGATATCGACAACTTTCAGAAAGTCATTGAAGTAATTAGCCTCTAGATCAGCTGAAATACAGTAGAAACATAACGTGAACTTGTTTGATTCTTAATTTTTCTTGTGCAGATCTCTAAACACTGGAGGTAATCGGATGCATATTTGATACACTGGTGGTGATGGCCTTTATTTATATGACTTAATACAGTAATAGTAATAGTAAATATACAGTGAAGGAATGCTGCAGCCATCAAGAAAGCTCAATTGCGCAAACTTCAAGTTTTGTCAACGTTAATTTAAAAGACGGATAGAAGATGCTTTTTCATCTTTTATTCTCTCCAGATTTCCATGAAGCCAGATGAGTCTGGGCCTGTTTGTAGCCTCATTCAAAATTTCCCACCACATTTTAAACACTGCTTAATTTATTCCAAACCCAGTCTGAGAACTAAGATGCAATATTTCATCTGAAACATGGGCAATGCTAAACTTGTTACATAATCCTTTAGTTTGATGTGTGATCACAATAACAGAAATAATGTTTTCTCCCTTACCTTTGCCTTTCACAAGCAAGGTAACTTGAGAAATAGGATTTTCACAATTTGTCAGTTTACATAATACAATGTCATGCATATCTCCTGGGATGGAAACTGTGGGTGTTTACAAAGTGGATTTAGAAATTTGCTGATGACTTTCATATTATATCAAAACCATGCTAGGAAACAAACACCATATTAGTACAAGACCAACACAGATATTTACTTTGTTGCTGTTTTCCTTTAATCTGGTCATACTTGGCATTTGCTCCATTTTTTATCGGTTATAACAAATATATGCAAACTTGTATACACAGAACCTTCTTACCGAAATATAGGTTAAAGATACAGGCTTGTGATCAGAGTGTCGCTGGACTGAGTCTCGTATTGGCTCGGAAAACTGGAAAAAATACAGCGGGAAAAATAAAATTAGAAAAGAAAGACAGACTACAGTCCAAAAAGTTTTTATTTATTTATTTATTTATTTATTTTTATTTAACTTTTTGGGGATAGGTTACCAAATAGAAAAAGTTGCACAAAGACAGGAAAGGCCGCAAATTCCCAGAATCCACTGCAACAGATTAATTCCCAAAAAACAATTTTATTGTTCAAAGAAAAGCTTAATATGTTTCGATATGATGCTCTACATGCATTAAGCTTGTCTTTTAACGGTAAAATAGTTTTTGCAATCTGCCCGTTGCAGTCGATACTAGGGCCTTGATGCCTTTTCCTTCATTGTGGAACTTTTTCTATAGTCAAATTCTCTTTACAGAGAACCCAACCTCAAAATCTTTAACATAACAACTATGAAGCCTTCCAGCCTCTTATCTTGAGACAGAGAAAACACCTGCAAATGAAAGAGATGGATTTTTTTATATGGACAGTTTTTAATATTATAGTTATTTGTCATCACCCCTCCCAGTAGAGTAGGTCAGTATTGTTTATTTATGTTCCACCCAGTCCAATCAGTTGCCATCACACTTCATGTTTTGTAGGTCACGTCCCGGGCAGAGCATCTGGGGTCGGGCCTGCTGCACCAGGGCTGCCAACCCAACCCCAGCCAGTTCATAGGAGTGTTTGCACAGAACAGGCCAGAGGTGACTTTCTCTTTCTCTCTTTTTCCTCTTTTTTTATTCATTTGGTCTCCAGGGTTCCCACGGGTCATGGAGTTTCTGGAAATTTATGGAATTCTGAAAAGTCTATTCCAGACAGGGAAAGTCAAGGAATTTAATAAATTCTTGAGGCGAGTCATGGAATATCATGGAAATTATGTCAGCCTCAATTGGAGGAATAAGTAACAAGTTATTCAGCAAGTGTAATATTTATTTGTGGTTGTATTCACTTTATGTTCTCTACAGAATAAAACAGAATAATAAACTTTATTAAAACCTTCTGAATCTGAAGTGTTCAAAATTTTGGTCAAGGATAAAAATGTCATGTTATAGCTCTATAAGTCATGGGAAGTCATGGAAAAGTCAGGGAATTTTACACACGACAAAGTTGGGACCATGTCTCTCTCTGTCTCTTTCTTCTTGCTTTCGTTCTCTCTCTTTTACCCCTTTCACCAGTCCTATTTCACGCATACAGGCAGCCAAGACAAACCATTTTACTTGAACTTTGACTTATTACAGGTCACTGGTAAACAAACAGACACATAAACACCCACACGTTCATGTGCTGTCGTCTTCGCTGTCTTCTTTCACTGATTGTTTTTCTCGCTCCACAAGTGAAAGCCAAATTTATTTGTGGTGCACAAATGCAACTCAGAGAGCTTGAGAAACATGAAAAACAGCACAGAGACATAAAAATGTTGAAAGTAAATATGAAAAGTATATTCTTAAAACAGTAGATTTGAATGTAGACGCAGAGTTAAAAACAAATGCAGCAGTGAAAAGGTGTGTTTCAAATTTTTAATGTTCATCTCTCGTAGATGATTGAACTCAGCTGTTCCTTGACCTCTGACCTTTGACCTTCCCCTGACCTCTGTGTGATTCTAGTGGATTATCTCAGAGCTGGCCTGCTACACTTATTCCATGGTGGTGGTACCGCTCTATGACACACTGGGCCCCGACGCCATACGATACATCATCAATACCGGTAAGAATGCAATAAGCAGGGCAATAAGCTTAGTGCAGTGTTCATGTTTTTATTCTTTATTGACAGGATAAACTTTCCGTCTAGGAAATCTATACAAATAGTCCAGACAAATTACAGAACCATTGAATGATTCCAAATGCATAATCCATAAATAATCCAGACAAAAACAAACAGAACCAAGCAAGTCATAACCTGACATCATTGAAAGCATTATTAGTGTGATTGGAAATAATCAGGTAATATGTTCCACTCTGACGGAGCCTTAAAAACAAAACCCCTTTCCCAATTTCTTTAGAAACAGGAACTAACAAAAGCCATTGACATGAATGTGTAAGAGCATGTTTTCCTAATCCCCCTCTCATGAACTTCACACTTTTAAATGACCTGTGAGTTTGAGAAATAAACACAACAAATGATGCGATGAAGGAATAAACCATGACGGAAAACTGCAGTCAAACTCGAGCCAATTAGTTTTAATAGCATGACTGTAGATATCCATGTGGAAAAAACAGTTAGCATTCTCCTTTAAATAGATCATAATAATATTGCAGGGGGAAATCAAGAAGTAATGACACATTTCACGATTGTATTTATTATGTACTTACTTACAAGTCAAGATTATGAAACAATAACCACAATTGGGTTTTGACCAAGACTAGTATGGAAATACTTTGCAGAGACAATATGCTGTCAGATTTTACAGTTGCTGTTAAATAATTGATGATTTCTTTTATTTGCTACATCATCAATAACTCACTGGTGATTTTGAATGTTTTGCCAAAGTGAGGACACTGGTTTTACTACAATTCCCCATGAGATTTTTAGTGGTGGTTGTGTGTGTTAACCAATCTCTTTTTCTCTCTTCTTTGCCTGAAATTAATTTAAGCTGGAAGTCTGAAGTAAGCATGAAGTCACCTCCTCAACTGGACAGTTACAATGAAAAATGACTGACTCACTGTCTCTCAAAGCCTTTGTGAATCAGAAGTTGGATCAAATTCAGACTAAACCCCCAACCCATCTCAAAGCCTTTTTTGTCTTTTTTCTTTTCCTTTCATTTTTTCTGTTTCGGCTGGTGTTCACACAAGGGAGCGGGTGTTCTTCTCTGCTTGTGTCATTTCAGCCGATATCTCCACAGTCATCTGTGACAAGGCAGAGAAAGCCCAGGTACTTTTGGGTAATGTGGAGCGGCAGGAGACTCCAGGCCTGCGAAGAATCATCCTTATGGATGACTTTGACTCCGCCCTCCTGGAACGCGCTGAGAGCTGTGGCGTCCATGTGCAGTCCCTTAGTGAAGTGGAGGTATGACACAAACAAATAAGGGTTAATGTGAAGCAGAGATGCCATATGTCATTATACTCACGTTACAAATCTCCTCTATATCATATAACAACCAGGCTATAAAAAGAGATCTATACAAGATTATGGTGTGTGTCAGTTTATTTTTTGTGTCAGTTTAGTAACATTATAAGTAAGGCTAAACGGCCCGATGAGACAGACTTGCTTCCAAATTCAGATCAAAAAATCGTTTTTTGGCTTTGTTAACTGGCTAATTAGCCAGTTGGTCAATTTGGCAAAGCAATTAATTAATGGTAACGTGCAACTAGTAGCTGCTACTACTAATATTAATGTTTATTTCAGTGTCCTATGTTCCCTCAACATAATTTTATTCAAATTTAAAAAATGATCCTTTAATGTATTTTCTTTTTTTTTCAAACTGAAATAGCCCCATGTTCCCGAAGTCACATATTCCCTCAACATTAAAAGAATAATAATTAGAAGAGGAAGATGGAGGAGGAGTAGTAGTAGAAGAAGAATTTCTATATCTGATATATTTACAAAAAAGCATAGTCTGATAGTATATGTTCATTGTAATATCTGTTATAGTGTTTATGGTCAAGCTGCTTCCAAAGATACTATTTTATTCAAACACGCTTTTAATTAACATTACAAAACATTAAGAAAGTTGGCGTTGGCGTTAAATTACATTAAACATTATTCGGTTCATTGACCATGATTACCTGCTTATCTTATGTCTGTATCTTGCTCTGTCTGTTGAGTGTTACGTCTCTCAGCCACACAGTCAGACACATCCAAACATCGACACGGCCACTGCAAAGTCATTCCACCTCTGCGATTTGAAATCACATAACTGTGCCATTACGCAGCTTCACAGCCTGCAGTTACAATTTACTGTAATTTTATCTGCCATAGCTTTTATATTTCATTAGTTCAGTCAAAACAGACTGGTGTGTAAAACTGGTCCAGGCAGCTCACACAGGCGGTTTCTTTGAAAATCATGTCTGTGAACTAAATTAAATTAGGTGACAGGTGTCTGATTAAAGGTGTGTCAACTAGTTGTATGAGACAGGCAGTCTCCTGAGAATCTTATGACTGTACTACAGCGGGATTAAGTATTATTTGGAAATAGTGTTATTTATTTATTTATTTATTTATTTGCTTATTTATTTATTTATTTATTTACATTTTTATTTAACTATATTTTTTTAGATTTAGTGGTGTTTGTCTCAAAGAACCATACAGATTAGATTAGTTCTGGATTTTATTTTGTTCATTTGTACAGTGGTAAAAAACTGATGGAGAGGTGACAGAAAAAGGAAAAAGAAAAAAAAAACATTTTTTGCATGTAAGATAAAAAAAAAAAATAAGGGCCTGCAACAGTGAGTGGCAGAGCGCCAAGTCAGTTCCCGTAACATACGTGCGCTTGACTGTCATGTGACAACATGGAACAATACACCCATCTGAACCGGCGCTGCAAGCAGGTTAAAAGTATGCTAAGAATGATTTGAAAATGCTGTCAGACCCAGAACAGAATGAACCTTAAACTCATGCTGCATCACATTCAGAAAAAAAGAAGGAAGAAGAAGCCAGAAATTATAGGGAGAGCGTTAGCCTTTACTTTTCACACGTCAAGTTTCCAGGAAATGCTGTGAATGAGCGCTTATTTTCTTTCAGCGGCAGTTGCACACAGGAGCACAACAGCTGCTCCTGTTGTTTTTCTTGGTTCACTGACAGAGTTGAAAGACTGAATGGCTCTCTCTATTCTAAGCACTACCAAAAAAAAAAAAAAAGAAGTATCAAAATATGAGTAATAAAGTGATTTTCATTATGAAGTGTGACGTGAGTTAATGGTGGTGTTTTGCATGTTGTTATGTCTTACAGGCCCTGGGCAGAGAGCACTACACAAAGCCAATAGTGAGTACAGTAACTACAATTATCCGTTCTACATGGTTGTTTAGTGTTACACAGATCCTGTTATCCATTTTTAGGACAATACATGAGGATGATGCACTTCTTTTTCATGTAAATGTGAATTTCATTCAACACCATGGATAATCGAACAGAAAGGTAAATTGTGTTTTAGGACAAAACCTAAAATGGGCGTGAGAGCTTCAGAAAGCAGAAATGTAATAATCCATGACATGTTCTATAAATAAATGTAGGGCTTGCTATTTCCTGTTGCTGATTGCTGTAATACAGTAGCAATGCAAACAATTGCCAGTTCATGAAAGCCTCTACCTTTTCTCCTAAAAGCCTCTGCTGCATGTACGTTAAGTTTCCAGCAGCAGGGACAATGCTTTGTTTGGAATAAATACAAGAAAAACCGGGTAGTTGGCATGAGAAGTGATAGGTGCCATAGCTGAGCAGACAGAGGAAAGAGCGCCACCTACAGAAACCCAAACCTCATTAACAGGAAATTCATTGACATCACTCATACTAACAACACTGATTGACTTTAGGTGAATGCAGCACAAAAACACCAGAGCAATGACCACTTAGTACAAAAGATGTCACCAAAATGTGCAAAAAAATAAAAAGGGATTTGTGAGTTACTAATTTAACAAAAGTTAAACACTGAACATTGCCAGTTTGACCCCCAATTCTTCCTTATTCAGCTAATATTTATACCAGGGACTCTGCAGGCCTTTAAAATGTCTAATATACATAATTATTGCCCCATAAAAGTTATTAAATGGTCTTAAATTTGAACTTAGGAGGTCTTAATGTCAACATAAACATTTGATCTAATATCAGTCAGCTATATGTTTCTTTTAGTCAGAATAAATTAAGTTCTTAAGCATCAGAGTCAACATTTCTGATGTTATAAAACTCCAATCTCTGAACTTAATTCTGTCTTTATACTGAGCTCCTGCTTAGCTGCTAATGCCCATTGTAAATTTACTCAACTCACTTTATCCTTACCTTTTTTACTTACCTGCAGAGAGAAATCCAAGAAACTCCTTGTACTTACTTGTCTGGATTTCTATGGAAAAATGTATGGTTAAATTTATTAACGATTCTGGTGGCAGAAACTGTCACCAGAATCTTCCAGTTAAAAACCAAGATATACTTTCCACACACTTGTCTCTGCACTGGTCCAAATATATAGTGCTTACTTTTACACTTACCTGCAATGCTTTGTCAAAAGGTTTGTCTTAAATTTCATTAAAACTTGTCTTAAAAAGGTCATAAAATGCATTAAATGAAACTCTTTGATAACTATGTGGAATATCAGAGGGGGAAACAGAATCACTTTCATTCGTAAGTACAATAAATGATCTTTGGGGAAACTGTCGTGACATTGACAACTTAAATGTACAACACAGCATGCACTGATACTGGTTTGATGTCAAAAGTGCTTTAACACAGAAATGGGAAATTGTAAAATATGTAGTGGCAAAAGTTTTTAGATAGTGGTATATGTCTACATTCAGTATTCAGTATTCCACTGCTACATGTGTTTTAGCAGCATAGTATAGAGGAAGCTGCAAGAAATAGAAATACATCATGTGACCAGTGACAAGATGATGTAATGTTTTAAAGTCCTTTAAAAGAAAGTCCTCTAACCATCTGCATCTAACCTTTTTTTTTTGTCTCCACAGCCACCAGCACCAGAAGACCTGTCCATTGTGTGCTTTACCAGTGGCACCACAGGTAAAAGTTTTGAATGGAGATGACATTGATAATATTTAGTTTGGTGCTGGGAAACAAACACATAGTTTCATGTAGCAACTTGCAGCTACCTAATGAATAATGCTATCAATCTGTCTTGATGCCTGTTATTATTATGATTGATTATGGATATTTTACAGTCTGTGAACAGCAGAGTTAACCACATAGTTTCATAACCTTGTATTTGGAAAATGCCAGCTTTTCAAGAACTAAGAAGAGCAGTTTTGAACGGGTTTCATCAGCCCAAGAAGCTGGACAGTTTTCTCAACTCACTGAGGACTGATGTCATCCTTCAGCTAAAATTAAAACATGAATTTTCCCCAAAATTGGATTATGTAAAAGTCCACTCAGCTCACATCATGACAGGCTGAAAAAAAAGTTAAGCATAACAAGAGATTTGGTCACTGGTGATCTAAAAATAAAGCAGAGCAGGACACATTTTATTTTGTTCCTGCTTTGAACTGCCTTTGTAAAAGTATGTGTGCAGCCCCAAGCATGAGATTCCCTAGAGAACTGTCCTGCACACAGATGCTTCCTTTGCACCTTAATTTTATTTTGTGGGATAATTCTGCTTGGTGTGTCAGCACGGCCAGAGCTACCAGACCACGGGACATGGTATAAAGTCTGGCATGGTTGCAGTTTGATTAGACCATGTCAAGCCTGAGAACACTGTCACTGTACGCCACACTATAATTAAAAGTTAGAAAGTTTCCCCTGTATACATTGATGCAAGCTGACTCATAAAGTGGTGTGTTCATCCAGAAGAGATTAGTTCACTAAGCCAAATATGGCTCAATTAAATTCAGGTCTAAATGTCCTGTGCACCGTGACTCATTTCATGAGAGTCAGAATGAAACTTGGCCATACTCCATTCTTTCTGTTGTTTGCGTTTTTGCTGGGCAAGCTATTATGAAACAGTAATGCTGTTATGATTGCATGTAAATGCAGTGGTCAGGCATAGGGACAATTTCAGTTCAGCCAAGTCAATTCTCAGGAAGCTCCAGTTGGTCTTATATATGTCTTCTAGGTAAAAAGTCGCAGTAACACTTTATCTGAAGTTTGTTTTCATAAGATTGACATAATACTGTCATAATAAATGTATATGACTGTTGTCATTAGGTGCATTTAAGTTAATTTTCCTGCAAATTTGATATTTGTTTTTGCCATGACAACTTGACATTAATCAAGACAATGTCGACTTTGCAGGGAAAGAGACATAATAGACCAAATGACACTTAAAAATATTCCTTAATGTTCATGACAGCTATCATGTCACAGTTATGACAGTGTTTTGATTTAAAAAGTTCCCTCTGGAGTGCACTGGTGGCTTGCATGCTTATTCTAACAATATGGTGCAGAACACTCATATCACACTGTGAAGGCTCCAGTCACCTGTTTGGATTTTTAGACTCTGATCCTGTATGGCTCAGTGGGCATAGCATGGTACTAACACTGCCAGGGTAAGGGGTCTGATTTAAACTGCGGTTACCCCTGCGGAAAATTGAAGCACTCATGTTGCCTCTGGATAAAATAGTCAACCAAACAATATATGTTGTCTTGTTATTTATTGTACGTGAGATATTTCATTCTATAATCATTTTGGAAACAAAAAAAAAATGTGACCAAGGGGGTTCACTGGTCAAAATCTAAAAAGTATTTTGTAATTTAAAGGGTCTGTTCACCAAAAATACAAAAGCAAGATATTTTCCCACTGCTTAGCCTATGCATCCAGAGAGTTTCTATACTATTTGGTGAGGTTTCCAGTCTGCCACGGTCATCCCTGACTATTTTGCATTCATCTATTTTGAATGCAGCCCTCCTTGTTTATTTTGTATTTTAAAAGGAACAGTTCACCCAAAATCCAAAAAAAAGATAATTCCCACTTACCCCTAGTGCAGTCAATCTATGCGGGCAGTTTCTGTGTGATTTGATGAGGTTTCCAAACTGACGCACGATCCTCTGTCTCCTGGCACCCCAATACATTGGGGCTGGAGGAGCATTGTATTGTTAAGCTCAAACCTTCAAAAATTTACATGTGAACTCTTCCCAAAAACAGTGACACTGACACCCAACATAATGCACAGCCCTCGGGAGTGAAGAGTTTTGCGGGGAACTATTTCCTGCTGAAGAGCATCAGCAAACTGTATATATCCGCTGCAAGTCTGGCAGAAAATAGTTCCCAACCAGACTGTTTAGGGCTGAGGACTATGCTGGATTTTATTTTTCCATTTTATTTTCCTGAAACTGTTTATCTCATCGTACCTTCACAAAGTTTTAAACAACCCTGCCCCCCTGCCTCTCCCATCAAATAAAACTATTTTTCACTCCCTAACTGATAACCCATAGTTTTGTACTTTCATGTTGCGCCCCAACTGTAAAAACGCCAAATCATGAAAACAAGACAATCCCAACATGCCACTACCACGCCGTACTCTCCCCCTCCACTATGTAACATCCACTCTGAATTCCCCTGTTTTTCCTGACATGATGGGGAAACATGGTACAACCTGAGGCAGGAAATATCGCTCCTCTGAAAGTATGCCCTTATCGCCTAGCAACTAATGAAGCAAGCAAACAAGCAACAAAGAGCAGATAAACAGTGCGAGGTGTCATCTTAACAATGTCAACAGCTGTGTTACACTGCCTCCCAACCCCAACCGCTGCCTCACATTCATGACCCACTGATGTACAGAAAACGCTGCCACCTACTGTCACTGTAAGAGACCTGCAGTTGGCCTGCAGGATAATTTTTTCCACATGCTTTTACAGTTCCTGAGAACAGTTCCTGAGAATGCCCTCTTTCTTGTTGCAACAGCTATTTGACTCTGACTGATTACAGACAGCTTTGTTCGGGGTAGAGAGACACGTTTTGTCTGGAAAGAGGAAATTTGCGCTCATTGTGTAATCTGGAAATGTGTTTTCGTGTCTATAATGTTGGCAGATAGTATACTGAAAGACTGGTGATTTGAGAGCTAAAAATGGTAACAAATGTAGTGTGTTACAGATATTGCTAAATTACATTAATCCCACCGCAGATACTTGGATTACTCAGATGACAGTAACACTCTTTAAATTAGGGTCTACTATTTGAAGTAAAATGTTCATTTAACAGTAGAGATATAGATTTTAAAGTTTTGTATTGATCAGAATGTGATACTCTGATTCTCTGATTCTTTTAAGAAAATTATTTGCTCATCCATCTCAAGTGGTATTTGAACAAATACTACTACTATTACTACAAGTAATAATGATAATAATAAAAATTATTATTATTATTATACTTTATTCATATATAACCTTTCCTAAAGATGCACTGTGCAAAATTGCCAAGGGTTGATTGAAGTGAGGACCCTTCAGACTCAACTTTCAAAAAAACAACAACAAAAAAAAACCATGGGATAAGCACTTAATTTGATAGTTAAATCTAAATTTGATAGTTAAATCTACATGGTTCTCATCGTCAGACCGACTCACTGACCGACTATAGCATAAATGTTTATTCCACATTTTTGTCAGTCGAATCTAAAACAGTCGACCCCCGGAAACTTTGCATAGTGCACCTTTACAATAAAACATAAAAATGAAAAACAGTACCCACACCAAATTAAAATAAAAGAATAAAACGAAACTCAAAAGTATAAAACAAAACTCAAAGCGGGGGGTACAAGTGTAATCAAAGGAAGGAACAGACTTGTCACCTATCAAGGAAGGACGAGCCCATTCCTCTGCCTCCTTTGTCTTTCCTGACTCAGTATTATCTAACAGCACAGTGACACAATCACCAACTAATTTTCCATAAACATCCTTGCGCTCCCCTGGTTTTAAATTTACAGAAAGTGCCTGGAGTCTTAGGAAATTCTGAGGAGATTCCAGGGAACTGTTTTTCCATTACAAATCCCCTTTTATCTTGTCCTTGAATGCCTCACGTATTGCCTGACAGGTGAGCAGAGGCTCATTTCATTAATGTGTGTGTTTTCTGCCTGCCCGTACAGGAAACCCGAAGGGAGTCATGCTCACACATGGGAACGTGGTGGCAGATTTCTCAGGCTTCCTCAAAGTGACAGATGTAAGTGACCGTCTCCTCTGCTCCTTGCACAGGAATTGTCTTTCAAATATTTGCCCCCATCCCCAAATTGGATATTGCTTTTTTATCTTTTGTGTGTTTGTTTTTGGAATGACCTTACAAGAAGCCCCTACTTTGCTAAGTGACTCATTATGGGATGACAAACCGCATTTCGAAGGCCGGTTTCCCCTGCAACTTCTGTGTTTCATGAAGGGGCCTTGCTGTTGGAGCATTGTTTCTCTAATCCCATGTGACTGTTTCCCTCCCTGTGTCTGTTTCGTTTTCCTTCTCCCTCACGCCTTCTCCCACAGAAAGTCATTTTCCCCAACCAGGATGATTGCCTCATTTCCTTCCTGCCGCTGGCTCACATGTTTGAGAGGCTCATCGAGGTAAATGAGCTAAACTCGCTCTTTTCTTTCTTTCTTTTTTTTTCTACATCTACCGTTACAGGATGGGGTTGTTAGGTGTTTGTGTGTGGGGGTTTCAGGATGTTATGTGTGTGAGTGGGAGGGGGGAGTGCCTATGGATGACTGTGCATGTGGGCGTTAGATCTGGGTTATTTGAGTGTGTGGGAAGGAGAGAGAGAGAAACTTTTGCTCCCTAGTTTTTCTTCCCTCTCTCGTCCAAATTCTGATTTTGGCTTTTCCCTCCAGTTCATTAGCACTGAGCCTGCCTCTGCGTGCTTTGGTGTGCCTGTTGCATCACATCTTTCTCCTATTCCAACACGCTCACTTGCACATACATTATATGCAACACACACTGACACAGACACACACACACACACACACACACGCACACACACAGAGTAGTGTTCCTGTATATGTGAGAAACTTCATTGAGCATGTTCACTCCCTAAACTGAAACCATTAACCTTCACCACAG
>OMKZ01041775.1:1299-30432 GCA_900302535.1 Neoniphon sammara | reverse complement strand
CTATGGCCTATATGATGCCGTAATGAATAACATAAGTGGGTACTATAGCATCCTGTGGACAGATGTGGATATTGACAAGATCAATGCAGAGCTTTTGGAATTTCAGAACAGGTAATCTTGCTGTCTTCCTGCCAATTTTTTAAAGTCTTTATTAGTAATGTTTTTTTCTTTCTTTCTTTCGCTTATACTTTTGCACCTTTTTCTATCCTATCATTAACTGATGCTCACTGCAGTGATGCAATATTTGATTTATTTTTGCTTCTCTTCTCAAGGAACGGCGCAAATTTGGACCCTTGGGTTGGAATATACCTTATGAGTTCAACTCAGCTGACTTCACTGCAAGTGTTGAGTTTGTTGAGAACCACCTGGATGATTGCAGCCCCAAGAAGGTGAGGATTAGCAAACATCTGCCTAACTTGTTGAGATTTCTCTTTGTTTTCCCTCACTGATCCCACCGAATGATCACCTTTTGTTTTTCCTGCAGGGTGTATCGTGGGTGACTGTGCGTTACATGCTTGGTGAAGTGCAGTATGGAGGAAGGGTTACTGATGACTATGACAAACGCCTACTCAACTGTTTTGCTCGAGTAATTTTCACATTTGTAAAAACAAATTTTGGTAACAGAGAAAATAATACTCATTGTGGAATGTGTGTCAGCAGTGAGCATCAAAAACTGATAATTCTCTCCTGAAACCAGAAACGGTAACCAGTAGAGTTCTAAATGCTTGTAGATGAAGCTCAAGGTGACCCAACACGTGAAGACACGTTTTTTTTCTTTACTATGCCCATTACCTGTATTTGAATTCTAATGCTGGGTGTTGTTCCTCTTTAAGCCATTTTTATATTATTCATTCAGTTGGCTGCAATACTTGCATGTGGAAATGGGGTGCATAGTGATTATTTTAACATTTTTTAAAATAGGTGTGGTTCAGTGACAAGATCTTTGACCCTTCATTCTGCTACTACACTGGCTATAAAATTCCAGTCTGCAAGACAGTAGAGCAGTACATGGAATACATTCAGACTTTGCCTACTGTGGACACACCACAAGTGTTTGGACTGCATCCTAACGCTGATATCACGTAAGAACAAGAGGATCTGGCAAAAACTATTTAGTATAGCTTCTGCACATACATCTGAATATTAGTGCTAATACAACATTGTGCTTTGTGTTGATGTTGACCAGGTACCAGACAAATACATCTGCTGATGTACTAGATACAATCACAAATATCCAGCCCAAGGAAAGTGGAGGAGGAGGAGGGGCTACTCGGGAATCCATTGTTTACAGTCTGGCAGAGGACATGTTAGAGAAACTGCCACCCAATTATGTGCCTCATGAGGTTAGTTTGTCTGATCATCAGGGTTTCAGTCACCAAGCCCTCGTACTGGATAACAGCTAAACTCAGTAATGTTGATGTATTAAAGGTCAGAGCCAGGCTGGTGAAGATGGGAGCTCTGAACTCTATGAACATCTTCCTACGTCAGGAGGTGGATCGAATGCAGAGGATCATCGGTGTGGTGCGCAGTAGTCTCAGTGATCTCAAGCTGGCCATCGATGGCACCATCATAATGAGCGAGGTCAGAGGACCAAGTCCTGAAACACCACTGGCTTCTGTTTACTGTAGGGTCTTAACAACAAGTTTGTTTCTTACATTAAGAAATTACAACCAAATTCCTAACATCATGATGTTTGTAATTCAGTTCAAATATTTACAAGTCACACAGGATTGACAAATTGTGGATTGTCATTACAATTTTTGTCTCTTTCAATCTTAAAATATTGGTATTTTGAAATATTGAAAAATGTAATTTATAATACAAGCTGTGAGAAGTGCAGTAAAATAGTTTTATTCCTAAAAACATAAAGACGAAGAATCATTACTAACACCCCACAAAATAGTGAAGTGAAATGAAAATGCAGGGAAACCACTGATTTTTGTTTAATCTCAGAACCTCCGTGATGCCCTCGACAACATGTTTGATGCTCGTGTGCCAAACCTGTGGAAGAAGATCTCCTGGGAGTCATCCACACTGGGATTCTGGTTCACTGAGCTTCTGGAGAGGAACAAACAATTTCGCAGCTGGGTGTTTGAAGGAAGACCCAAAACATTTTGGATGACTGGCTTCTTCAATCCTCAAGGTGGGTAACAAGCTTTGGGATGTTTTTTATGGTGTCCCATTGGCTCCGTGAGCCGAGATACACACCATGTAGAGTCAGTGTTGTGGATTTGAATCCATCTTAGAGCTTTGATGCACAGTCTCCCTCCTTTCTCACTCATGTTAACAGTCATTTTAAACTATAACTACTGAAAACTGATTGTTCATTGTGTTCAATAGGAGAATATTGATAAACTCTGCCACAGCTGGTGTCTGTGCCTGCTGACTGAACTCAGTGATAGGGCAAATTTTCCAAACTTTTGTGCTCTACCGTGGCAGCGACAGCAAACCCAGAAGATGGAAAGTCTAGCAACATGAATTTACAAATGCTTTCAGTTACTGTCTGAAGTAGTTGAACTGGGAAAGTGGGAATTTTCTGTCATACCCAAGTTGCCGATGTGTGATGTTTAGGGCTTGGAGAGGATTGAAACCATGTCAACAACTGATAGTACAGGAGATGCTCTTACATTGTAGTACAAGAGATGTTTTTATGTTTTGTATTACATTTAATTACATAATTTATGGCATTTTCAATAAATAGATCTCATAATTACAGTTAATAATAGTTACACTGGGTTATATTGACTTACTTTTAGTTAGTTTCATTTAGTCAAACTAACATTAATTTACTAACATTAATTACATTTAGTTACTTTTAGATTCAGTTAGTTTTAGTTACATTTAGTTACTTTAACATACAGTGACATATTTGCTCTCAGTTTATCCTAATACTGTCTTAACCTTGGTGATACTTGCAGGTTTCTTGACAGCTATGAGACAAGAGGTAACAAGAGCGCACAAAGGGTGGGCTCTAGACACCGTCACCCTGCACAATGATGTATTAAAACAGAACAAGGAGGAGATCACAGCCTCTCCCGCGGTGAGTCAGTCACAGAGCATGGGAACAGCCCACTGGCAACCCGAACACATGAATTACTAAATTAATTCCTAAATTTCTAAATTCAAAATCAAATTAGAGCTGTCACTGATTCCTCACAAAAGTACATAAATTAGGTTGAACATGGCACACAAACGCTTTTGCTCATCAAAAGTTAATTTTGAGGCAGATGTTAATTTTTTTTAAAATGTGCACTAAAAGCTGCTTCCTCTTTCTCTGTCTGTGCAATCTGTCTGGTTTCACCTCGTCAACAGGAAGGAGTCTACGTCTACGGCCTTTACCTGGATGGGGCTGGCTGGGACAGGAAGAACAGTCGGCTCATTGAGTCCTCACCCAAGGTGCTGTTCACACCCTTACCTGTCATCCACATGTTTGCTATCAACTCCACCGCGCCCAAGGATCCCGAGCTCTACATCTGCCCCATCTATAAGAAACCAAGGCGCACAGACCTGAATTACATCACAGGCGTGGTGATGCGTACAGCCCAGTCTCCTGACCACTGGATACTGCGTGGAGTTGCACTGCTCTGCGACATCAAATGAAGAACAGCTGCAATGTCATTGTGGGTGTGTCATATTACTATGGGGAAAATAAACATATTCATTAATTTCAAATTCCTGTGTCATGAGGCAAATTTAAATTCAGTCACTGGTTGTGTTCTGGTTAAAATTGATTCATTACAGAAAACAAATGATATGCTATTTGTAGTGCATTATCTGATTTTCACATGCAAGAGGTATAATTGGGGTTTTTTCCCATTCCCGTGTTTTATTTAATCTGTGCTAATGCATTGGGCTTATATGAAAAATTTTATATTGGCCAATCAGTGTCACTCTAATGTGATTCAGCTGTATTTATTGAGTATTTGATCATTACTACCCTGGTCTGTGGGAAGTCCTTAACCTGAAATTGATTTCTAATGTTACATATTGATGAGACTCCACAAGTACGTATGAATATATCATTATCCTGGGTTTAAGCAAATAGATTGTAGTGCCCCATGTTCTAAAAGCTGTTTTAAAGGCTTTACTACCGTGCCGGGACAGAGTTCTGGGGGAATACTGAATTACGTCTGTTTATCAGTGAACGTACATAATAATCAGCACGATACAGTCAGCAGCTACCTCAGTGAGAACCGTACAGATCAGTTAAGTACAAACTCAGACCAGTTTATAATGGCAGAGAGAAGTCGAACCCTGGCAGCATGGCATGAATTGGTGACATAGTGTTACATTAAGGAAACGGCTCTACATATAAAACACCCCCACAAGGTTTTGGCTGGTCACCATTTGGTTCCTATGATGTGTTTACAAAGTGTGAACGCTGTTTACAAGTCAAACCATTAACATCAGAACCTGATCAGTTTAACTCAGATTCTTCTGTCCAAAATAAAAGACTCCACAACGATATTCTGGAGGAGGTTGAGATTTATTTGGAAATCTGACAGGCATGGCTGAACAGTGAGCTCTCACCTTAAACAAAATCAAGACAGCAGCACTACAGGTAAACGGTACTAGTGTTTGAGAATAGTCATATTAAACAGATATTCACTTGCACACATTACACGCTCCAGTCATACACACATGCACACACGCACGCAGTTTACCCTATGTCAACGTGGACATCCTCCATTAATAACCACACCACATCCAGAGGAATTCCAAGCACTTAGAACAATTACCCACAGTGCAATTCATCTAACTATACACAGATAATTTATATATGTATATGTATATAGGGTATTCAATAAACATTTTTCCATTTAAACAGTTCAACAAGTCAAAATCTTCAGTTTTCATAAATAGTGAAAAAATAACAAAAAAATAGTTATGTTTTGACAGTTCCTCACCATTGTGATTTGAAAATGGTCCCCGAAAAAAACAGAACATGAACAAAATAAAAAATGTGCATGATGCTTCCAACAGTCAGTTTCTCAGACACTGAGAATGACAACCAAAAACAAACCGACAAAAAAATCAAGGAGGGAAACGGGTAGAGGGGTAAACGTTGATATTCACACTCACAGCACGGACGGGTTACTACATTTACAGGGGGAAGAGGAGGGGAGGGGGCTCTGGACCACTGTACAGGTAAGATCAGACGAGAATCAGGGAGACTGTCCACACATCATCCCAAAACAACCCAAACACATCTCCATGCCTGCTCTGCATACACAGGACCTGACACAACTGGATGGCTTTAAACAACATGGAAAACATCAAATCTATCGAAGACAGGGCCGTCGAGTCGACCGCCAACATACTATTACCGCCATCCCATCCTGTCAGACCCGCAGGGTGTAATGGAATTCGGTGAAAGTCTCCTATTTGTTCTTGCTGCTTTGATGTGGAATGGATGAGATGGTGCTGATGTAGAAACTTTTATTTTGTAGACAGGATGAGAGCCACGATAAGGCCGTAGAGCCCCAAGACTTCAGCGAAGATCAGGATCAGGATCATACCCACAAAAAGCCGGGGCTGCTGGGCTGTTCCTCTCACACCAGCATCGCCCACGATGCCGATGGCAAAACCAGCTGCAAGACCACTCAGGCCCACGCTCAGACCAGCGCCCAGATGGAGGAAACTCCTGTTAAACATTCAAAAATAGAAGAGATTGTCACCACTTAACAGGCAAAACTGTCCCATACACTGCATATATACTATAGGATCCATAATCAAGAAATACTTTGAACATTCTGTTGTAACAACAGATCAAGAATTTAATTTCATGTTGTGATTGATGTTGCTATTAAATGAAGCACGTGTTTGGAAAGGAAACTTTCTTATTGAATGCTCCTATGTGATGTCAGATTATGTGTTTAAGTTGAGCTAAGAAGTGATTAGCATGTACCTGTAGCTCAGTACTTTTTCAGTAAACCTTTATAACAAAGTTAATCAAAGATTCACTGCTTACTGTAGACATTAGTGGAATGTGAATGACTTCTGTTTTCCTGGGCCTGAAAAGTGCTGCTACACTTACTGTAACAACCAATTCAATCCAATAAAGTTTTCTGGCATACTAGGGGCTACTGCAAATTCTGATTGAAAAGCACTTTTTATAGTTTGAAATACAAGCTGCGGAAGTATTACGTTATGGATTATAATCCAGCTTTTATGTGTCAGGAGAGATTAAAGTAGTTCACCTCAAAATGAAAGTTCAGCCCACCTACTCCCCCACATGTCAATGAAAACAAGACCAAACAAGGTGAATTCACCCCCACAGTTCCTTCTGTGCCTTATAACAGGACCATCTTCTCTCAACTCCTCAAAAAGCACTGCAGCCTGACTGCATTATCAATTGAAAAATCTACAATATTTTCTTCATTATCTGTTGTTTTTACCTCACTAACAATGCTCTGGTCATGAGCAACTTCCAGAAGCATGAGGAGTCTTCCTGCAGGGCGCTCATCGGCAGAGCATTGTCAGTAAGGAAAAACAGGACCTAAGGCAAATACTGGATTTTTGGACCCATCTTATGCTTTTTGTGAAAAGACAATCCTACTGACTTCAATAGTTTGGGGACTGAAATGGAACTATTGGAGGGTGGTGCTAATCTGCTGTGTGTTTGATGCTTGGGGCTCCACCCCTGCACATGTCACCCTGACTGCTGGAGTGCACTTCAACTGGTCACAGACTTTGCCAAATACAGGCTAGCTAAACTTTTACACTCAATTAATAAGCTACATAATAAGCTTAAAAGCTTAGTTCTTGGCATTGGCATCATTTCCAAGACAGAAAATGCACTATTGTCAGTCACTGTCAACATTTGTACCAATTCATTTTAGAATAACAGCAAATAACTTGCTTCTCATTGCAGTGAATGTTTAGTGATGAGAACTGAACTGCCTTATAGAAGAGGGAAAACATCTACATCTTGAAATTGAGAGGTATTTCACTTTGAAAAAGAAAGAGCCCATACACTAAAATGCCCCAACACAATGTTTATTGACATTTTAAACCCTCAGCCACTGTGACTGTGCAAAGAGCCTGAGGGCTTTAAATGTGAATGCATGTGAGCTGAGTGTGTGTTGAAGCTCTGAGTGTGTGACTTTGTCATGCTATCTTCAAGCCAAGTATTTCACTGTTGTTGGTAAACTGGTATTTGAGCAACAAAGGCACCACCCAGCCAGGTTACGCTAAATAAGCCATGCCTTTGTGAGAGTGTTTGGATGAACTACTGTATCACAGCTCTATTATAAGCTCTGTCCTTACTTGTAAAGGGTGACTCTTTCAGAGATGTTGTTTGCTATCAGCACGGCCACCACCAGCCCGTAGATGGCGATGATACCAGCCATGACCACAGGGATGATGGACTTCATGATGAGCTCTGGCCGCATCACAGACATGGCAGCGATTCCCGTGCCGCTCTTCGCTGTCCCATATGCTGCCCCTAATGCTGGACACAGCAGAGAAATCCCGTGATTTCATTCATTCAGTTTACTCAGTTTACACACAACTATTTTTAATTTATTACTGCCCTTATCTATCAGAAAGCAGTTGAATTCCTAGATGGCCATAATGACAAGGAACCTTGTAAGAGGTGCAAAGATCAAAACCATAAAAAAAAAAACATATATGACTGTGTCTCAAGAAGAATCATGTTAGTATACTGTGTTAGTTAAGAGGGCTTTAAAAGCAATATTTCACACTGACTGACCATTTTCACTTTTAAGCACTCACACATCCGAGTTCATGAACTATCAGTCACCACAGCCCAACCTGATATCTAAAGTTTCAGTTTAAAACACAAATGTCAAACCTGCAGACTGTACAACCATGTACTTAAGATAATTATTCAGTTGTGCATCATATTTTTTTTAATTTTTGCAAACAATCAGAAAGGAAACGATTTGACTGTAAAAAGACATTTAAAAAATAAAATAATTTAACTTAATATGAGCTTTCCACAGAAGTTTAGTGCTCTCATGTGAAAGACCCAATCCCATAACCAGCACAATAACATTTAGGCTCCAACATGAGCATTTTGGTCAGAAACACATGATCACATGACATCTGGGCCAAACCTATCAGTATGTACAACCCATTCAAATATTGTGTTTTTACTCCAATGTTTTGGCTTAACTGGAAACTTGACATGTATTTCTGACATTTTAATCTTTCTGTTGCCAGGTGTGAGAGCCTATCATGGGCAACACTACAGATGGAGATGATAAGGCTGCCATTTTATTCTTTTATTCCCACTGATCAAAGACATCAATTCAGAAGACAAATCAGCTGCTCACCTCTCAGACTGACATGTACACCTATTTTTTGGGTCAAATGCTTGCCCCCTTTGATGCCTATAGAGCACAGGCCTGCTCAGGACACAGATGCTCCACGATTAAGTTGCCTCTGAGTGCTTACTAGGTATCAGGTTTCCCATCTCCTTAACTAAACACTGACATTAATGGGAAAGTGATAACTTTTACTCCATATCCGTGTTATTTGATTAACTTCATCCCTCAGGGTAGACTCAGATTTAAGGATACGACTGAAGCCTGGTTTTACATGGTGGAGCCTGAAAGCAATTATAGTGTATCTTAGCTGTGTTACAGTACTGTAGGAAAGCCATCCATTTAAAAGCATGAATTGGATTTATATATTCTAATTTTGAAAACTGAGGATGAATTCAGTGACATAGCTGCAGTTAGTTTCATTTGCAACCTGCAGCTAACTGCATGAAAGGTGCAATGTGCAAAGCTAGCTTGTTAGTGTGAATTGCTCTTAGCAGTCGAAATGTACTGCTAGCTCTGGCGATGATAAGCAAAACAGTAGCTAACGAAGTGCTATTCTTTGTCTTACAACAATGACCCAAAAGCTGATTAACCCCACTTTAACTATTTTTCCAGCCAGCAGCATTTGCCTTGTGGATATCGTTAATTTCCCACCCTGGCGTTTAGCTAGCTTTCCTTCCATTCCATTCACTTCAATGGGAAACCAGTGTGAAACATGATGTGGACAGGGCCGAGCCGACACTTCAGGGTTTGCGTCACCAGCTAGCAGCTGCACAATACGAGAGCTAACGTTACCTTACTAACCTGTCACCCAAATGTAGCGGAGATAACACAACTACATGAATGATAGTGATATAACAGGACAGCTAGGCGGCAGATGTAGCAGTGTGGAGCCGTTAACGTCAGGATAACGTTAGCTTGGTGTCGGTTCCCTTCCCCCGCCTGTCATCGCCGTCAGGTGTGTGAGCCGTGACGGCGAGCTGACCTCAGCTAACGCAGTCGACAGCTAGCTTAGCTAACAGCCTCACTATTTCATCAACTTCTGTGTCGTTTCGTGCCAGAATTGAACAGTTACAACGAACAATCCTGACATTATACCCAATGAGACGTAATCAAGCATAAAATTCAACGTAAAGGCCTGAAATGATTGATCAGAGGAAGGTATAATTACCACTGAAGATCATGGCCGCAGAGGCTCCCATCACAGCGAAGAAAGGGGAGTACTCGGGGCTCTCAGCAGAAGACATTATCTCGCGTTTTCAGGGTGATACAGGTACAAATCACACTGTCTTTTTCTGTGCCAGGGTCAACTGTGAGCAGGTTATAACACTGAAGGGAGCGACGACGTAGCTGCCACCAATATCACCGGTCTACAAGAGGAAAATGGCGAAACGGAAAAAGTCACATGATCAACTATATCTTCGGAAGGGTCCATTTCACGGACACTGGGGAGCGGAATGGAAAGACGCATAAAAATAGCTCCTTTGTTGTGTATTGCACTCTGCAATATCATGAATAAATTATCCCTATTTTTTTAGTGATTCAGACAGTCGTTAGGTAATACACAAGTTAACAGGAGTGCGATACACAGTCTAAATTGGTGTCGAGTTGCTGTGTGCAGATATTATGGTATGTTCTGCTGCAAGTCCACTGTCTGCAGTTGCAATGTTAGTTTGTTAACTGCACTCTGCCCTATTAATTATTAGGTATCATGTTGTCAGTGGAATCAACTACAATCGCTAGTTTCCACCCTTTTAATTTAAAAATACAACAAAAAAAATCTTTGTATCGAAGAGAAGACATCACACTCAGGTCCAGTGTGTTATACACAGCCCCCTTGCTAATTGCGCCTGCTGTCATTTGCTGTTTCCTCCCTGAAACTCACCCTGGGCAGGTTAGGATTTATTTATCAACACTACACTATCTCCAAAATTAGTAACAAGAAAAAAGCATGACTGTTTCGATGGTGTAGCCAAGATTGGCTGTATTTAGAGACAGGCTTTGTGGACAAGGACGCACATACATTAAAGGAGCATTTCACTGATAATTCACCTCAATAAAATGTCCTTGTCCTTTGAATGATTCTCTCACATAGATGTTCAGTTCTGTCCTTTAGTTCACTAGCTGCTTGTTTGTAGCCTTTGTTTTAATTTTAATTCCTATAAGATCATATTCTTCCATTTAAAACAAATTTGTAGCCATAACGTATATTTTTTTCTAAAAGTGTCTGACAGTGAGGCTTTGTTCCATGTTTATTTTTCATGCACATGATTTCATTGTTTAATGTCTTGAAGCCTTCCTGAGACCACTTTCAGTCTGCAGAAAGGTGACCAAAAAGACACGATCTTGGGTTGTCCGTCTTTTCTTTTCGTTTTTAATAAATCTTGAGCTCCTTTCTTTTTTCTTTCTTTTCTTTTGTATCATGTCCTCTTTTAAGAAATCCATGTTGTCAAAACAGCAGCCTCCAACCTTGAAAAAACCCGAATCAGCAAAAGTTGATCAAAGATCTTATATAATAGTGATGTACATTTACAATGTTCAGTAACATTAAGTAAACTGAGAGATTCAGAGCCTCAGTAAATGGGCTATGAATAAAGTTACATCACTTAACTTTTGAGACACAAACCATTACAGAGTTACACTGTAAATGAAAGTCAATTCAGTTTGCTCTCAACAGCCTCATGTCCTGTCTAAGTGCCTTCGAGCAAGACACTCAGTCCTGCTCACTCAGTGTAATCTAGTCATCAGCTGACTATGTAAAAAAGTACATTTGGAAACAATGTAGAGGAAATCATTCTTCCCCAAGTGTGTTATTAAATTAAACCAGTTTGTGCAATAATGGATTGACTTTGATGATCACTGATGAATTGTGCTGTTTTAAGTGTGTGGACTGCACTGTGTGTGCATTCCAAATGTCCTGTTTACACATACACAGTATATACAATACATTTGTATACCACTGAAGTATTAAACCAGTAATTTTAGAGGCTGTAAGCTACATTTATGTCATCTTTGAAAAGATGTGAGTTCTTCCCAGTCTTTGTCATTAAGCAAAGATCCTTATGTTGAGTCAGTTTTACCAAGACAGAGTTTAGCCTTGATCACAGCACTGTAGTAACAGTCAGAATCAGTTTATTTAACAGGAATTGTCCTCGATGACTTGGTCAGGACTGTAAGACTTTTACTTGGCCTGAAAAGCTCTAATGAGTCCCTTCCACCTTTCAGCTCAAACACTGGCCTTGTGTGATGTGAATGAAGAGATCTTCAAATTCTTTACAATGGATTTTGTTTACATTTCCTCTCTGTATGTCACACCATATGCCAGCAGATATTTTGGGATTTTCTTAAGCACCATGCACTGTGTCAGGGCTTTTGGATGCTGCAAGGGTGCTTTTGGACAACCAAACACTTGAAAATGACTTTCTAGGTGGTAGTTCATAAATTAAACATAATACTAAACAATGATAGAAGTTAACTGTTACTTTTACTATGTTCTACTATTTCTCACCCTGCCTGAGACTCAGTCGGGCTTTAAAGATAGCTCCCATTCACATTTGGCCAAATGTTGAGTGAATGACCAGCCTTTTATTCCAATCTCTCCATGTGTGTATTTCTATGGTATGTACATATAGAGTTTTTCAGAAATGAGAAGTGAAATCAGAGCAAACAGTGGAAAGTCTTCTGCATGCTCACATGACTGTCAGCCCCCCCTCCCTACCCCCCAACCCCCCAAAAAGCTGTTAGGTCATAAATGGTCAGAGCTTATTCATGTGACTTGTTCCACATGTGACAGTGTATTCAGCATTTCTTTACTGTTTAAGACTATGGGAATTATTTCCTGTTGGAATCACCCCATTTATGCAATGATTATAGTGTAATACATTGTTCTTTGAGTCTAATGGCCTGTTGTGCAAGGCAAAATTTTGAAATTTGTCTTTGGCCTCTTTGATAATATGCAAGGACTTCCTCTGACTCTGCACTTGTTCTTTGGAAACCAGAAATTGAGACTTTGTGGCAGCCATCCAACTGTCAATCATAGGATACACTAGGATATGTATGTATTTTGTTCTTTGTCTTATTTTCATGAAACTCACTTTATCATTTGGCCCCACTGGTGAATTTAATGCCTTCACTTCTGGAGTAGATTATAGAATAGACACGCTGGATTTTGACATACCTAAGCCACAGCCAAAATTTAGACTGGAAACAATTTAGACCCGTCAGAATTTGATAAAGTAACAGTTTCAGAATAATTTCAACCATACTGTTGATCACTGATGTTTAAGCATATTCAGCTGCTATGCAACTCCAACCTGACAGCTTGTATTGCAGTTGCTTCATGTAACTAACCACTAGCCTGTCTGTCAGTATCCACAGCGCCATCTGCTGGGGAGAGTTTTCTCAACACTCAGACGAGTCCATATTTTCTCCTGCAAAGGCATCTATGTTGTGCTGCCAGGCATAAAATGAGAGAGGAAAACAATATGTTTCTTGTTATAGATGACTTTTAAATTTAAAATTGAGTATGTGAATGATTTGCCCCAATACCCCATTTTAGTTTTCCTTAATTACTAATTAAAAGCTGGTAGGTACTAGCTTTTAAAAATCAAAGGTATTACCACTCCAGTGATTTTTAGTTGAGTGATTAAGATTAAAATGCTTTTGTGTTGTGTACATACCAGGAGAAACCCCTTTTCTCAAACTCCTAAATTTTTCATGAGAATAAAAGTTGTTAAAGATTAAAAAAACAGCATGTATCGGGAAAGACTGGAGTGCATATCAGTCACAAACACAAGACCCTTAACCACATTACATCCAGATCATAAAAACAAAACAAAAACGGATGCAGACTACAGACATTTACCACATACCGTATTTTAATGTGAGAGGTCAAGGTTAAAATAATACACTTTAATGAAAGAAGCAGACATAAAAATCACCATAAATATGCTACATAATTCTAAACACATTTTGCTCTACCATGATTGAGTAAATGTATCCATCAGGGCTGCTCGCTGTTAGGTTATATGTACATAAGATTGATCTCAGAAGCAGAGTAGGTAAAAGTGGATATCCCAGCTGTCCAGCGCAAACTCCAGATGTGAACCTCAGACAAATGCTTCTCTACACTGTCTAGCTTGTGACATCTCAGCACACACACTGCACAGACACACACATATCCTCTCTCACATTAAAACACACACACTAAAATGTATACCCACAAGCAGAATACACTCATACTCCATGTCTAAGAATTCTTGAGGAAGAATTTTGCAGCCTTTTACACGACTAATTGAATACCCTGATTGCCTTCGGAGGACAAAACGTAACCAATTTTTACCGTTTTTTTACAATAAAAAAATTTAACTTTATTGATACACAATAAAAACAAGCCCTCCTATTGCTCTTAAGTATTCCCCATAAACTTGTATCACTGGCAAATTATCTATGGGTTAAACAAGCCTTAATAATTTACTGTGTGGGCCACTGGAGATACACTTACATGTGCACTTTTTACCCAAAAGGCAAACCCGAGTATTTGCATCAAATTTCCAGGAAGGTCAAATTATGTGAAGTTCAAAAAACTTTCACTGACCTCACTTCCAGAGTAAGACCGTTTTGTGGTTGCTGATAAGGGTGGCATCACTCAAACAACACACACACACTCTTAAAAATCCAACATGCACACGTGCCTGTGCGCCTACGTCTCCTAGTCTGTCTTTAACACACAAACCCTATACTCATTCACTCCATGTCCCAGCACAACTAAGAATTGGGATAGCACTATTATAAGCAAATGTGCTCTCGTAGTTGTTTGGAAAAATGTATGAAGAAGATAAAAAGATAAGGCATCACATGCTATTCTTGGCAAAGCTGTATGAAGTGAAAGGGTGGCATAGCGATGGCTCGTATGCGGGATGAGGAGGCTACGCTGGAACCCTTTTAGGCCGAGGGGATGGAACTTTGAAAGAGAGTCATGAAGAAAGCTCAAGGTTTCCCTCTCAGTCCCACCCGTTGTCCTTTATCATGTGGGACAGCTCAATGATGAACTTGCCCTCCTTGTACTTCTGACTCAGTTCGAAGGCTTGTTCCTGCAGAGAGAGAGAAAGAGAGAGAGAGAGAGAGAGAGAGAGAGAGAGAGAGATCAAATTTATGGAAACTTAATTTTATACTACAGTCATGTAAAGTTGAACTATTTAAAAGGAGACATTTTGAATTTTGATTTATTTGCTTGTCTTTACATGTTTGCCCTACAGCTGGTATAAATTTTTAAATTTGTAAGTATTGCTTAAGCTTAACAGTATCTTGATATTGGTGAAGGACCTGATGATTATTTGTTTCACCAACTATGGCAGCGTGTTACAATATCAGGAAAAGTGTGACTGAATTAGCGTGTTTGACATTGTGTACTTCAAATTTCTATAATCCGTAAATATTGCCTTTAATATCTCTTTTCCCAATGGGAATCATTATCACTAATCTACAGGGTCACCATATTATAATAAATGTACTGGTAAACAAGAAGCTCGATTCACATCTTTGAAAGGTGCGTGCAGCCATGCACTGTGCACTTACATATTTCCAGCCCAGTGTGGTGTGACAGTTTTCACAGTAGATGTCGGCCACAGCGTGGAGCCCAGTGAGCAGCAGCCGCTCCTCCGCAGGACCGCAGCCGACGTTCACTCTGAAAGCAGCGGCAGCACCGTCAGCATCAAACAGCCCATTTCTCTCTGATTCACTGAAGGCTGCACAATGACTGAGTCACTCCCTCCAACATGTGCTAAGAGACTACCTGCAGGTCTGGGGCTTAAAAGGATGCCTTGATATTCTGAATATCAAACGCTTATTTTTCTTCACGAGGCTCTTGCCACATTTTGAGAGGGAGAGGGAAAAAAATAAACTTAACACATTCACCCCTGCTTAAAATGGCACTTCAGCTTTGTTAGCGTCTCTCATTAATTACCCATGAATCACCTCTGTTACAAATAGTAGGCCAGTTTGCAATACCAGCTAGTTTTGACAATGAATACCTATATGCTATTTTTTTTAGCTAAAAAATGTAAAAACTACTTCCCACAATGCCGCAAGGACTTGTTGAGGGAGAAAAAAATTACAACAGTATAAAAAACATACTTCAAAACAAGCCTCATATGAGAACCATCATTCCTCTCCACAGCCATTTTAGCATAATTTCAACTGAATCACTGAGGTTTAAATTGTATCTTTGAGGCTTAAGTTGTACAAGAAGCTGGAATTAAGTGCTGCAGTCAGTCTGACTGGGAATCCTGTATGCCCTCATATGTTAGGTTACAGTAGGAGTATTCCTGACCTACTAACCCAACAGAAATGTGACTGTACATGTGAGCAAATTCACCTGACTTCAGGGTCCAGTCTAGAGCTAATCGAATTGTCTGTTGACCAATAGGGTTTGTGCAAACACATCTCTGATACCAGGGATTTGTTTTCAGAGAACTACAGAAAGTTGAAGTTAATGTGCTGTGAATGCGCCTTTTTTATGTCTAGGAATCCAAAAAGAGATGAGTATTATGCTAGTTTGGCTTCCAGAGACCCCATGAGACAAAAAATCCTTCAGAGAGGATTTTTGTTACTCATACAGATGGAATCCCTATGATTTTTTGGCAAGGTGATTCTGGGGTGATGATAATACTCTGAAGCGATCAACTGGAAGACTGACCGACTGGCAATTTCATAAGGCAGTGCTTAACAAGGCACCAATATAATTGTCTTTGAGGCAAGTTGTCATTCAATACAGAATGGTGTACTTGTCTATATTTGGAGATGAAAATGAAAGACTAAAGCTGGGATCAGAATAGCATTTTTTATACATTAAATTAAATTAACCTCCAGTGCATGAAATGATAGTGAAATTGAAATATTCTACGATACTCACACAGAGTTGAAGAGGTAGGCTCGGCCCTGGCTCCCCTGGAAAGACTACAATACATGGAGGAAAGAAGAAATCACAACAGGTATCATTCATGTGGGGATCACAAGCAGGGCATGAAACTAACTTCAGCATCTTAACAGGTACAGAGGCCAGCAAACTCAGGAGTTCACCAGCCAACGTCCAACTTTCAAAATATATCCAAACTTTCTTGTAATTTTGTTGCATGGGGCATGTCCATAGTTTTAAGACCTAGACAGTCAAAACATTATCCCTAACTTCTGGCCTATGTAGGAGCCATAAAATGATGTACTTTGCACCTGAACCGATTATGATCTACAATAATGGGTCACAATAATGGGTGGCAGCATGCTGACCTTGGAAATTAGGTCATCATGGTTGGCCAGGTGGGCACGGCAGTGGACACAGCTGTAGCGACGATGGCAGGAGTCCAGGTAAGCCTGGAATGTCTTGGCCTTTGTCAGCTTCACCATGTCTGAGGGGGAAAGTGGAGTGGCAGCAGGACTGTAGTTTACAGCACTGAGGGACGATGAGCACATGCAAGCTGACATTCTTAAGACACACTTTTACAACCATACACTGTATATGTATTAGATATTGGGCAGGCTGCTACTCTTTAGATTCATTATTGGGTTTTCCTTTTTCTCATTTTGATTAACTTTATCCTTATCTGTGATGAATGTGCAGTGCAGGAAGCTAGGACTGTAGGCACAGAGGGTCCTGACAACCCCACAAACAAATCTAATCATAACTACAGAATACAACTGAAATACTTTATCCACAACCAAGTGAGTTAAGTGCTTGAAACTGTGATGCTGTATTATTTTCGGGGTATTGGATTGTTATCATCGTGCAGAAACAGGCAGAGAATAAAAATAGTGTTTGGCAGGAGACGCAGGGCAACAAATTAACCAGCTTTGTTCAAACAAACACTTAACAGATGGGTCAGGGCACATTTTTGAGATTTTATCTGCCAGCTTGCTTCCTGGTTCATGCAGTAGAGTTGCCACAGCTAGCTAAGTTACTGTATCTCCTCAGCGTCATTTGATGAAACGAGCAACTCAAATTCAGCTCGTCGCAGTGTCAGATGCACCACGGCCATTTCTGCGCCGTCCTGACTCGCTAGTAACCGTCTAAACATCCACACAGCACGACAACTAGCTCTGACCTAACGTGCAAGCTAGCTAGCTAACTCTGCACTGACTCGATGCAGCAGCACAGCAGCAGCTCAGCTACAGTAGGTCAGATGCGCATTGCAGGATATTTCCTGATGTCGACTCACCTAATGTTAGGGCTCTTCTCGGTGGACCAATGTGACCGACAGCGGGCAGGTTAACTGAGATGCATCCGACTAGAGAGTGTAGTCAGCAGGTTGGCTTGGTCCAGCAGACGACCATGCGCTGATGATTCAAATAATAAAAGTCTTTTGTTGCGGGTTTCGCTCCCTTCGTAAAAACCGTTTACCCGCTCCTTTTGGATAAATTTGAAGCTACTCTGTCTCCCCTCTGATGTCTTTGTTTTCACAATGGGTAAAATCCGACAATGTTGGCAAGCTGACAGGGTGTTTGCTGCGGCGGCGGGAGAAAAATGCAGTTTGTTTATCAAAACACAGAGGAGGAAGTCTCAACTGCGTCAGCAAGTACAAAACAAATCCATATCAACCAATAGGAATCGCGGGTTGACAGTGAGAATATGGGTCAGCCAATCAGATTTGACCTCACGAGTCTCTTTTTATGGCCATCGGGCAGTTTGATTGTTATCACATTTTCATGCCTGCTGCTAAATTATCACGTTACCTGTGATCTGGAGTGGTTTTGGGATCAAGTCCATGATATAGTTTATTTAGAATAGGCGCTAACACGGTGACTGCAAACATGGGATAGACACATATTTGCATTTATATAACAATACTCAGGAAATGTTTTATTTCCCTGCGGCGGGCAGGAGTGGCACAGTTTATATTGTAGTCTCTTGATATATTAGCATTATTCCTGCAAGGATACTGTGGATTTTCCTCTTGAGAGTATGTCTTGTATGGTCACAAGAGCTCTGTTTCCCTCCTGGGTCAGGGGAACCAGACCTTTGCTCTTTACAGCCATTAAAGACCTCAGTCTGAATTGATCCACTTATTCCATTAACTGACTTGTCACATTGCAGCGCACGGCCAACCAGGTTAGAAAAATACGGCCTTTGTTTTACCAACAAACTGGTTGATTATTATCACGGTAATGTGGCCGGACTTTGACCATGGCCTGGGAAAACGAGGAAGTAGGTAAAGTTAACTGCACGTACACACTTTTATGTTCTTACAGTAGATGAGTGACTGAGTTAGTGGACACAGTGATCAGAGATGTACATCACATCTATCATTACAATGGGTTTGTACCCTAACATGCCATATATACATTTTTATTTAACTCCCTAACTTTGATCTTGTACTTTTCATGCTCAATAACAACAGCTATGAAAATGAATAAATTCGTAGAAACAAGCGTGACAGATGATTACATTGCTGGTCCAGCACATAGCCAAGCAAATTGAGCAATGGCAGAAAATAACATCAAACACAGTCAAAACAGTGTCACGTTTATTTCCTTATCACAGAACTGGAGATATGCTAGGGTGTCAGATCACATGGTCCAACCAGGTAAAACATTCACTCTGGCACTAAGTGACTGACTGTTGCTAACAAAAAAAAAGGGGGTCACTGACTGTTTGAAAGTGTCTGAGAATTTCTGAAAGATCTTGTGAACTATTTACAGAACACAACTAATGCTGTTAACACTGACTGTGGATTGAGATTAATGTAACTGTTTCTGTCCTACTTCATGGTAGGCCTATTTAGTAGTAAGTATGCAGGGACTCTGTAGCTCTGGGCTTGGGACCAAAACCTCATGGTCTTGGACTAAACTCATCACAGTCTTTTCTTGGTTTAGAAACTGGAACTGAAATTTCTTGTTTTTCCTTTTTTACAGTATTTTTCATATGATCCTCTCACAACAGTGCCTGCTTGCATATTTATAGATATTAAAAAAAAAAGTACAAGCAGGAGGTGATGTGAGTTTTCTCTATAGCAGCTAGGTTGGCATCTTTAAATAAAGTTACATAAGGCTGTCTGATATTTTACAGAATTAGAATTTATTATTTATTTTTTTCCCCTCTTGGTTACTAGTTCTGTCTTTTGTCTTGGTCTGCAATGTGTGGTGTGAAATTTAGTTGTGTTTAAACCTGTGCTTTAACTCATGTTCATGATTTTCTACTAATGATCACAACAGAAATAGCACAGCTCTGATTATAAATCAAGCTGCTAATCCTGCATGAGGATCGGTCATTTGATTGGGTGCGTTTCCCTGTCAGTCCTGGCCTCCGTTTCTGGACAGGTAGTTTGACAGAAGGGAAGGATAGTCACTCATCACCCCTGTGGCCCCAACTTCAAATGCAGCCTCTATATCCTGGTCTTCATTGCATACAAACAAATGCACCTGCAATTACAGATAAATAAAAAAATTTTTTTTTACTCCCCCAGTATCCTTGACAATGTATTTGTTATGCAAATTTGGGATAAATGGCTTGAGAGCCCAACTCACATACTGTCCTAATCCCAGCTTTCTGTGTTTTTGGATGATGACAAGAAATCCCTTTCTTAGGCACTACTTCAGAAAAGTCATAAGTGTTTTATTGAGTTGAGATGTAGTGAGTGACATGGCCATGGCATATGACTGAAATTGTTTTCATGCTCATCAAATCATTCAGTGACAACTTATGTCCTGCAGACTGTAAATACCTTTACCCACTTTTTCCACAGTCAGAGTCACAGGGCAGGAGCACCACTGGCAAGCAGAGAAACACCGTGGACAGGTAGGTCCATTATGGTGCGAATACAACGACACACACCAACACTCTCACGCTCTCTTTCACACCTATGGGCAATCCACATGACTTGTGTGTCTTTGGAATGTGGGAGGAAACCACATTCCTAAGACATGTAAGCACATTACCGTGAAACCCACATGAACATGGGGAGAACATGCAAACTCCACACACACAAACGACCACAAATCCAACCCTGGGCTTTTTTTGCTGTGAGGCGATAGCGCTAACCGCATCACACTTTTAAAGTAACAAGTAACTTAGTGCGGCATCTAACATAATGGATCATGCAATTTTACTCAACCTATTTAAAAACTGGGCTGGTGTCTCCAGCTCAGCGTTGGGCTCACTCAGATCTCATCCTTTGACTGAAACCCTACTTTTTTCACAGGCAACTGATCATCCTATTCAGCAGACATACCTTGTGGGGTCCCACAGGGCTCAATTCTAGTCCCAGCCCTGTTTTATGTCCCTCTACATTTTCACACTCAGCAGCATGATTTGTAAAAATATTGTTCCTGTGATGACCCAGATGGTATGAATACTCTCAAGAATTCATGACATCAAGAGCTGGGTATCTTAGAACTTTTTACAAATCACTGCAAATCTGGATAGCCTTATTTTTTCTTCCTGTTTTCTTTACCTTCCTGTAACGCCCTTTATAAACTCTGACTATAATTATGTGCTGTAGACAACTGTCATTATGATGATGATGATGATGATGATGGTTTCATACCTGAATTCCCCGGGCTGAAAGATGATTAAAAAGACTCTTCCTCATTGTCAACCTGAAATGACATCAGCACATATAAAGTGCATGAAAATTAAGTTGTTGTTTTTTTTCACATTTAAGGTATTTGGCAAACTGTTTTATCCAATGTGACTTTGGTTCAGTGCAGGAGTAGAAATAAAGATGTGGGTTTACTAAAGTTGCTGAAGTTGATCTTCTTGATGTTTCAACACAACTAGTGTAACCATGGAACAAAATTATTCCAAGGTGACCCACTTTGGAAGTTAAAGCACTAAGTAATGCTTGAGTCAAATCAAAACTTTTGCATTTTTCATCTCTCTTCTAATGAAACACCACTAACTTTTCTAACAGAAAGATGACCAGTCTGTTCCTCAGGATCCGCTTCTCAGGGATGAATGTCCTTCAGTACATGAGAAAAGAGAGCGAAATAAAATTAGCCTGGATACACTCCACCCCCAACTGCAACCCACCTCCACACACACATACACACATTCCCCTTGACCAAACAAAAGCCAGATAAGACCAGTAAAATCTAGGAGATAAACACAGATGAATACATGGGCTACGGTCAATGTCACTCACATACCACACAATGAGCCAGAAACTAAAATATGGAATATAGATGAACACATGTACTAAAGCAGAGATGAAGGTAACACATTTGGCATAAGATAAACATTTTATCTTACCGCTATCTGGCTTGGTATTGTAAAAGCTAAACAGATGACCCACTGGGTACAATTTATATAACACACGCACAAACACCCACATGCGTGCAACATGCAAAGACACACACACCTGTTGATGATGCGAGGCAGGTAGAATTGCAGAAAGCTCTCTCCCAGCGGCACAAAGGGCAGCAGGCCGCTGTAGAAGAGAAGGAGAAGCAGCACACCTCGACTCATAGAGAAACTGTAGGGCATCGAGGCGTTCTGGGAGGAGAGAGACACACGGTCGGTGTGTGTGCCACCACAATTCAGTGAATCAGAGATCTGGCTCTAAAATTAGGACAGACTAAAAGTGGTAGTAAACTGAGAAAATGCAATCAACACCAACAAATCATCACATTCCGTGTAATCACGTCACTACTGACCGTCCAGCTAAGATTGACATGTATAATGTAGGTCACTTTAACTGAGCTTCAAGTAATGATTTGCCAATTCACCGGGCTTAATCTATTCCAGATCTATGCACAGCAGAGGGGCAGAAATGTGGTATGCTCAGTAGATTGGAAATGCAGTAGTGCTCAGATCATTTTGTCTCCCCCAAGTGGTTTGTGTACCATTCTGCGGCATTTCTTCATGATGCCAGAGTTCACTGTTGCCCAGACGGTGATGTCCTCCCTGTTGTAGAGTTTTACCAGGTCCGACACCTAGTGGACAGGAGAGAGATATAGACAAGACAAAATGATGTTTAGAAATTAGGAAATATGAAAAGGGCTTACTTTTCAGGATGACTTTAATCGGAAAGTACAATAATATTTAGTCTCTGTGAAATTTATGAAAACAGATACTAACACATTGCTACAAAGTGACACATAATAACCACATAATAACCAAAAAATGGTACGGGGACATCAAGAACATCACCAACAATGTAAACGGACAGTACAAGACAATATCACTCTACATACAAGGGCTGGACAACATAATGGAAACACCACATGAAAAAAAAAAAGTTTCCTAAAGCTGGTATTTATGCCTGTGCTATCAAACACCAGTACACAAAGATAAATATCCCGGTGTAAGGAGCTCAAAATCAGGTACTGAGCAATGTATAAAAGAGGTGATGATTGCTTTTAATGGTCATGTAACAGCCATTTCAACTATACAAATTTTCATATGTTTTTATCTTCTTTTTTCCCTTGTACTTAACAGTTTTAATCCTCTAGCCACCTCTGGTAAGTAATAAAACAAATAAATAAATAAAAACTCTGGTTAGTAATTCATTTTATAATGTCATGCCTCAAGCCAAAAAGATTATGAATCAAAAAGGGCTGAAGCTGTTTTGAAGGAAACCTAAAGCACAGGCAACAGTGTGTTTACAGCTAGAGACAGAAGTGTAGTGAGCAGTGCATTAAGCCAATGCATCATGAAGAAAATATATTCATTAGAAAGAGATGAATAAAATGAATCAGGCACAGGCACAGATGTGCTCCTGCAACACTAACCAACATCCACCACAGTGCCCTTGAACAAGGCACCGAACCCCCAAAATCCTCGGACCGTGTGAGTGTGTATGCATGTATGTGCATGGAGCAAGGTGTTGCTCAAAGCTAACAGGTGCACTCAGTCAAGCTTCATCAAGGAAAAAAAAAAAAGATTCATTCATTGGAAAAGCCATAAAAAACGTATACCTGTTCAAACTTGCCTGCAGTGTGCAGTCTCAGGCACTGGTGGTTGATCATTTTATGTGATAATTTCAAGTACTGTGCTGTTTTTACTGCTTTCTTTACTGCTTTATATATTTTCTGGTAATCATCTATATTATTTTGATTTGTAGAATCTCTGCAAAGTGTCTGTCGGATTTAAAAAGAAAATCTTACATTACGGTTTATTACTCATGGGGGTGAGTTGAGATTAAATGTCAGTGGTGATTTCATCAGACAGATCCAGACGCGTTGGTGTGTCAGGAGTGGAGAACCAAGGAAGAGGGAAGGAGGATCAGCAACCCAACATACTCAGGATTTTTGGACAAAATACTGGTATTCATCATTGCTAAGGAAATTTAACAGTATCTGATATATCTGCCAGTCTTAAAGAGACTTGGGGAACTGCTTAGATCTAGCTAGGAGTCAAGTTTGTTGTTTCTACCTTCTGTATCAGCAGGTTGTTGCTCTCCTTGATCTCAATGTTGACAGGCATCTGTGGGAACTTCCTGAACAAATCCTCTAGCAGAACAAACTTCCTGTCTGTTCCGCTGCTGTAGCGGCCTACAGGGGAGGAGGAGGGAGAATGAGGGAGACGTAGAGAGCACCTTTCACAACAAAGTTATAAATAGCCTCACAATCAAGAAAAATAAAAACTGAGACGTGACAAAGCAAGAATCCACAGAATTAATTCAAGTAATTCAAAAGATAATACTGATTCTGTGACTCACGCCCCACTACTGACCTACTTCTGCATGAAATGGCTTTTTGTTAATTGCTCAGAATGAGAGAATGCGACACAGAGAGTGAAAGTGATACACACCTGCATAAAAGGTCACCTCCAGCCTGTCCTTATACAAAGGCAAGTCCTAAAAGAGTTGAAAAGCAGATGTAGGTAGACTGCAACACCTGTAACATACGGCTCCCCTGCACTGATTAACCACTTAGTAACAACAGTAGTATGATTACGATATTGATTATGATAATTAAAAGAATTGAATACAAAGTGTGAAATACACCTCTGGGAGTTCAACCAGTTAGTGTGCACACAACAGCTACACTTACATTACACCAATATGTCGCACTCAGTGAAACGCTGCAGCCAGCAGATACAGAATATGTATGTGACATTATCCTACAATATGGAAAATGTTTTTTTTCTCTAACTTTTAAGCTAATGAATGGGGAATTTATGGGAAAATCTGAGGTTAATGGGTTTTAAAATAACCTCAGTAATGAAAATCCTGAGAATGAGAATTTTAAACTGGATAGCTGAGATGTACTGATGTTTTTTTTTTACAATACTGAAGCATGTAAACGCTTTACTCCCTTTACTACAGGTTTCTGCAATCCACACCAGCTTGGTTTCTATGGAAACACTCAGACGGCTATAAACAGCAGATCCCTGATGGCCTTGTCTTGAGTACAAGCTATTATGCAGATTATAGTGCAAATAAATGATCCAGTCTTGTCACTGTTCAGTAGGTGTAGCATCCTGGTAGCATCCTGAGCCTGTTATTATTGCTGTTGTTGACCTGGGTTAGTTGTAGCTGCCAACAATGTTTGCATTTATTTCAATCTGCATGCAGAACAGACCACACAAGTGGGTACTTCCACATCAAAACAAGGTAGTAAGTTTTCAGTCCATTAACTGTCTTACATTTTAGGGTCTCATGTTATTGCTCTGTGTAACAAACCCCATCCATGGCACCTAGGCTGGCTAAGAGAAACCCTAAAATCATTATTTGCAAACACTTTTTGACTCAGGCCCGAACGTCTGTGACCTTTGCCCTCCGACCTGCAGATTGAGCGAGGAGATGGTGACGTCGAGGCCGGTCTGCCTCAGCAGGTTCTCGTCATGTGACACCACCACGTGGCCGTCGCGGGTCAGGTGACAGTCCAGCTCCAGCATCTCTGTGCCCTGCTGCACCGCACTGATGACAGATGGGAAAACAGAGGGAGGGGGGAGGAGGGAGAGACACACAAGCAAAAGAGAGAGAGAAAAAAAGACCATTCTGTGATTCACTGGGCAAGCTTTTGTTTTCCAGTGTGCCTCTTTTACAAGGCAACAGAAAAATGTACATCATGACAATATCAGCCAATCCCTAAAAAAAAATACATAGAACTACAAACATCTAAATTGTGTGGAAAATTATCTGGAAGCTGATTTATAAGCAATCAGTAATTAGAAATGTACTTGGAAAGTGGATGGTACTAAAATATTGTCATAACACTCTATTATTTTTAATTAGAAATTCCTCATGACAGTAAGACATAGGTTCCAGGTAAGGCTGTAGCACTTTGACATTTTACAGATACAACCATGGAAAGTTAAACTTGGAGCACTGCATAAGAAAATACTTGGCATTTATAAGGAAATACCTGTGACTTCAGGTTTTCATGTACTTTTTACAGCAGACATTTGGACAGTAAATAGCAGGTAAACACAGGTGTTATTAATGACATTAATTAAGGTTGTGTTCCATTTCAGTGTAGCAGAGTCTTTCCTGTGAACCAGCATGAACAATAGCAGGACCCTGGCTCTGTTAGAACTCAATTAGTGTCATTAGTAACACCTGTGTTTGCTGTGCTATTTCATGTCAAAATGACTGCTGTGAGAAAGATTTATACCTAAGATTTATTTAAGTGCTGGTTAATATCTTAATACCCGCTATTAATCTATTTGGGTGCTTACCTAATCATTTAATTTTTCTACTAACATACTTTCCATACATCATGGGGTAGGATATTTTATTTAAATCTATTTTCTAGGTGAGTTTCCAAATATCTACCAGTAATTTCTTTTGTACTTCCAGTTTACAGGGAATTTCCTAGTAAGCACTTATGTTACTAACTTATTTCCTGGTAAATACATGGTAATTAATAGCTGACAGGACAAAATTTCCAGCTAAGTTTCTAAATAAACTTAGCAGGTATTTCTTTAGTATTTACAATCCAATCCAATCCAATTTACAGTTACCTAATAAATACTTGCTGTTACTAAGCTATTTTCTGGTAAACACCTCAACAGACTGTAAAATAAACCGCTACCGATCAGTTTTGCCAAGATGATACTGACACACTTTACCCCTTACCTATGTATCTCTTGATTACAAAGCTATGTAACTGATGCTGATTTATACCCTCAGTGGATATGCATCATCATCAGAGAGAATGCAGCATGGTGATTTCTGTAGGAAACAAGCTGTTGTCCTCTCAACCTGGTAACAAGTTTTCCATATAGTTTGATGACATCAGACATCAAATCTGCCCACCGTAATCCATCATGCATCACATATGAAACATTTGTTTCTATTAAAAGGAAGCTGGACAATGCCTGCCTCCTGAGAATCAACAAACAAAACAAAATCAAAAAGAGGCTGAGATTAGATTTTCAAAGGTGCACAGCAGGTCCCACACTGCTCCGCTCTCCCACTGCAGTCTGTTCCTCTGGCAGCCACTTGGCTCAGGGTTTCATACTCACTGTGTGAAGGCCTGCATGGTGCTTTCTATCCTCTCTCCGCATCCTGATAACAAACAGAAGATGTGGGGGTGAAAACAGAGAAGCACAGGGTGCCGAAGCAATCAGTCATGAACCACCTTTTGATGAGATTTGCAGGTGTCTGTGGGATGAGGAGATAACAGCAAGGAGCAAAATAGTTTTCCTACATTCAGCCATGCTACTTTCAGGTAAAAGAATTAAGCTTTATTATTATTATTACAGCATGCTCTCTTAATTTTTTTTACCTTCTTAAATCTATTACACTGGCTAAAAACAATATTGAAATGGAAAACAAAGTGAGGTTGAATTTAAAGCCACTTTAGAACATTTATAAGATCTATTGTTGACACCGCCCTGTCTTTGTCACACATTTTTGCAGTCATCAGACGCAGTAAAGGTAAACTTTTGCCTGTCATCTTCAATCAGTTTATCTAATGGGCTGACAGTGAACTAACGGTGAAATAAGTGAGCTTTGAAAATGCAGAGCGGTGCATGTGAAAGGGAAATGCTTTGCTCCTCCTTGAGCAAAGAACTTGGCATTTATTTCCCCATCAGTCGGCCTCACCCCTTTTTTCCCTACACCCTGATTATTGTTCGGCAAACGGCTCTCCAGTGACGGAAATGCAAATGCAAAGTATTCAAAGTGCACTTTATCTGCTAACTTGAAGCTCATAAAGCCTGACGGCTCGTCCTCACAGCTCCCTCCCTGGCAGGCTTACCTCCTCGGTGGGAGATGTGCTTGCAGTGGAAGGCCGTGTGTTTCCTCCTGTGCAGGATGTGGGGGTTCTTCAGCAGGTACAGCGAGGTGACGGTGTAGCCCCCGAGGGCCGGAAGGATGAAGTAGAAGAGGTTGCTCATGCTTCCGTGCAGACACACATCCAGGGAGCGCTTGCCAGGCGTCTCTGCAGGATCCCTCTCAAACCCGCAGGTCGAGGTGCCTCTCGGCCACTCGCACCGGCACCAGGAACAAACCGACCTGACAAAAATCACCAAACAGGCGTGTCCTTGTTCAGCTGGAGACACTTCACCACTTCAAAGCTCCTCAACACACAACCCCTCTTGTCTTCTTAAGGCATTACGGAAGACAAGGGAATGAAAGCTGAGGAATTTGATAGCTGAGACGCAGTCAACCTGCTCCAGTTGCCTTTACAGAGCTCTGTGTTGTAACAAATTTCTCACTTGCCAGCCAAAAAAAAAAAAAGAAGGCTGAACTTGACAAACAGGTAAGACAGAGACAGATATCCAATAAATGTTTCATACCACAGGATTTTCCCACCTTTGGTCTGCTTCACCTCAAAGTCTCCTGTTTGGATCGCTCACAGTCCCGGCCCCCTGAAACCTGCACAGAGCTGTAAAATCAGTTAATGAAGCACCAGAGCGGGGCCACAGCTCACCTCTCAGCAGCCTCTCCCTTCCCTGTGGCAATACTATTCCACTCTCGCTAAACCACAGAGGTCGAGTGCTTTTGTACGACTGGGACACTGCTGCTTTGTGTGTGTCACACCTGGGCTGAATTATATTTGCTAATACATTTGTAGGATTTGATTTATGTAACTGCTGGAGGCAGGAAAGCACTTGCTGTCAACTTATTGTACCAAGTCTGTGATTGAAAAGTTAAGTGACACTTAATTATCCTGAAGTGACAAATAAAATAGGGTTAAAATTAATACTCATATTTAGTGTGCGTTAGTCAATGTCCAGATTCTAGTTTATGTAAATTTAAAGTTATGTGTCTGCTCTGTAAATGGGTAAGCCAGGTGTAAACTCAATAGAAAAATCATATTTTATAGGTGACGGCTGCCAGTGATCAGGAGAGGCGAAACTAAAGCGCTGGTACATGGCAGGTTTCCTCACCTGTGTGTATTTGACAAAGGATGGGTGGGTGGCGATGTGTAAACTCATATCTGACCTGCACGATCTGAGACGCGGGGATAAAAAAAAAAATGACTAAAGGCATGCATACACTATCTCTCTCTCTGTGCATTTTGGCATGGTGAGTATGCATTATTCCTGATCCCTGCGTGTACGTATGCACACACAAAGCAAAGTCAGCAGTAGTGTAGCGGTGTATTGTTTGAAGTTTCAATAGAAAAGCTGAAATGTGGCAAACAACAGTGTGACAGGCCGAGCATGCTCTCTGAAACACTGCAGCAGGACCCGGTTTTCACCAGATTCCTGAATGTTAACTCCATTCAACCACGGGAGCAATGTGGTCTTTCAGGATGCTCTAATCTCTAATCTATTTTCTGCAGTTCAATTTTCAAAAGAGAACTGTACTTTCTATTTTTCTTGATCACATCTCTGTTTTTAGATGAACGGTCTTTGAATTGATCCTGATTTTTTTTTTTTTTTTTTTTTACTTGCAAGCAGAAAACGGCGTTCTCATGCTAGTCGTGGCTGGGGTTCTGGGAACTGGGGACCTGA
>OMKZ01041771.1:4651-15618 GCA_900302535.1 Neoniphon sammara | reverse complement strand
TGACACTGATACATCATACACATCAGGCAAAGCAAGCCACAAAGTAATTTGATACACAGAAGCTTTTTTTTTTTTGAGGAGTGTCTCCAGTGCATGAATCATTTCTGGACACAAGGTATTATTATGGACCTTTTTCATAGCAGCCATTTACACATAGTGACAATAGTGGGGTAAACACAGGTGTTACTAATGACATTATTTAAGGTTCCATTCAGAGCTTAATTAACAGAACCTGTAAGACCTGAATGGAACAGAACCTTAATTAATGTCATTAGTATAACTGTGTATAACTTATTGTAATCTGTCAGTTATCTGGTAACTGTCCTTAGTTGACATCCATTTCCAAACAGGCTGCTCTCTGAACGACAGGTTATTACCCCTTCAGGGTTTACTGTGATGGCTTTTTTTTTAGCCTGGTTAAACTTGTTCATGTTTTTACTGTATAGCCTGTCCTGTGTACTACATCTGTTGAAATGTGCTCCTCTTACTGTATATAGTGTGAATGTGAAATTAATACCAAAAATCAGATGACTACAGAATGAGGGAAATTGAAGGATGTATCCCAAATTTCATACTTGGAAAAAAAAAATATTAAGATTACTTTTTTTCAGTAGAATTTTACCCCACAATTAAAGCTTTTCCTATATTTGCAGAATATTTAAAACTTATTTGCAGGTTCACTTTTTGCCTCCACACATTGGCTGCTGCACTGCTTTCTTTGTGCTAGGCCTATTAAAGCCTCCTTAATTTTTTTAATTTTTTTAATTTTATTTTATTTTTTTTTATAGATGGGACAGTAAGCAAATGTATTGGGGAAGATATTTTCAGCCATACTATGTTTATTTATATTGACTTAACAATAATGCTGCATATATAAAACACACATTTATCCAAGAGCACCAGCACCTCTGTTCTTTCAAGTACACCAGTGTCATTTTATGCCTGTTTAAATGTCAACACACAGACCAGATCGCTTCGTGCAGCTTCGCATGCCATCTCTGTGTCTGGTTTGTCTCAGTGGTGCTGTGCCTGGGGCAGCTCTACCACAAGTTAAACCTAATGAAACACAACTGAACAAACAGTATGATTCACTGTACCACATTGTGTCAGGCAAACCATAATAAGGCCATTCCTGCTTGTCACTGTAACCTTTCATGAGTACTAAATGGAAAAATGATGTAACATGGGCACTGCTGACACTTTCCAACTTTACCATGAGTGAACATGTTTATCTCAAGAACACCAAATTATCAAATTACCTTTTTTTTGTTTTTCATAACGGCTGATTTTCAGCCACACTTTGAACTTTGGGTTGACCTTTTGCTGACCTCTCAGTATAAACTTGAATAAATAGCAACCGCCAAAAAGCATAAGCCCTTTGAATGTGCAGAGTTAGACAAAGCATATTTGAATGGGAAGTATTTGCATCCCTCTTTGTCAGTGGACCAAACATACAAATCTCTCATCTGAACACAGAGCTTCCCTTTCGCTCAACTTTCCACTTTGATTACAAACATCACCGTGTCAGGATGGGTCCACAGGCATCGCTCAACCAAACCAACAGCAATATATCTTACTCCTGCACGGCAAACACCTTGGTGGAACAGCACATGTACCCAACTGCATATTCTCTCTTCTTCATTGTGGGTTTTCCAGCGAACTGCCTGTCTCTGTATGTGGCCTGGGTGCTGATGAGGAAAGGGAACAACCTGGCAGTGTACCTCGTCAACTTGTCCATCTCTGACCTGCTGTACACCATCACCCTGCCTGTGTGGATTCTGCTGGCCCTGGGTCGCCCTGTAGGCGATGCTCTCTGCAGCTTAGTGGCTGTGATTATGTACAACAGCTTTTACGTTGGCTCCGGCCTCCTTTGCTGCATCTCCGTCGATCGTTATCTGGCGGTGGTCTACCCTCTCTACTTCCACTGGGTTCGAGAAGTGCGGACATCTCTGGTTGTGAGTATTGTGGTGTGGTGTGTGGAAATAATCATCCACATTATCTTACTTGACCACACAGGGGCACTGCAAGCTTTCTCCTTAAGATACATGTGTGATGAGAAAATGCCCATGACCCCGGCGGATGCCAACCTGGCTCTCACACGGTTCATGCTGGGTTTCTTGGTGCCTCTATTCATCATGATCTTCTGCTTCCAGCAGATCATGCGATCACTGCGAGAAAGCACCTCCATCCTGGCTGAGGAGCGCAGGAAAGTGGGGCAGCTGTTGATGCTCCTCCTTGTCACCTACATGGTGGCCTTTGTGCCGTACCAGGCTGTCATGTTGCTCAGGGCTGTGCTGGAGCCACCGGACAGCTGCACCTGGGCCAAAAGGCTCAGAGGTCCATACCTGGTCACAGTGGCCACCACCACGCTCAACAGCATGTTGGACCCTATCATATACTGTTTAATCAGCGAGAGCGCTAAGGCAGAGATGAACAAGGCTCTGGAGAAAGGCAGGGATGTTTTAAGGCAGAGAAAGTGTGCAAGCAGCTCTCTTGAAATTCAGTCAGTTTCCTAAGTGCTAAATTATTGCTTTTTGTTTTGTTTTCCACTATGTAATCCACAAACACAAATTGAGCATGCTATGCTAATACTTGCCAGTACCTAATTCATTGCCAATACTTACACTGAGAGTTAAATGTCATATGTTCACCTGTTGTATTTTATTTTGCTGGCAGTTTCACATTTCTTGTGACTCTGTGTTGATCTTTCAGTGGATAAATTATCTACATTACTGTACTGTACAGTATTTACATGTGGTACAAAAATTCTGTGAGAAATTCCCAATAATACATTATCTCATTGAGAAATGGAAGAGAAATTCTTGAGAATCTGGGTTGAGGAGGTCTATATATAGGCTTGTAGAAAATTGTGTTCGTGCATTTTTGCACTAACAAGCAGGGGAGTAAACAACATCCTCCTATTTTTATATCCCCCCTGCGAGTTAATTGGAATTGCAGAAGGTTAGTACAAGTCATTGGTATATACTGGGTTCTGATCCAGAAAGATGAGCTCTACCCCTGGAGACACTGTGCTCAATGTCACACACCAACAGAACTTCCACTTTTGTCCAATTTCTGGAAAACAATATGGCATGAAAGCTGTAATCACATGTGATTCTATGAATGTAATATACTGTATATGATCTCTTGGGACAGTATATATTGGTAAAATCTCTTAAGCCTTTAAACAGCATATTAGTGCACATGACTTGAATCTAATCACATTTCACTTTTGTGGCACTGAAAAGGACAAACTTTCACTGAGGGAGAGCTTGTTAAAAAGGTGAAACCTATGTGAAACCTATTGGGTATTTACTCTTCAAACACTAAAACTAAGAGGTATAAAAGTTGTACTTTTTTAATGCAATGTTATAGATCTTGTTTTCACCGATATTGATGACTTGAAAAACAATGCTGTGATTGGTTAATTGGTTATATCTTCACTTGCATGTTGCCTTAAATTTATGGAGGCTATTTATTAACCAATACTGATGACTCGCAAGATGATCATATGCTTGGTTAATTGGATTAATGTACTGATCATCTCCACCTGTGTGGGGCTCGCTGTCTTATCTGTTTAGCACATTGTTCACTATGCTCTGATGATGGCCTGAGGCTGAAAACTCAGCAGCTATTGAAGTGAGGTGTATGGCATAGCAGTGTGTGCATGGAGATTTTTTTATGTAACATACAAAATAAAAAATAAAAAACAAACAAACAAAAACAAAACATTTTAACTGAATGACAATAAATAAAAATGACAATTTCTTCTGTGCTATTTTTTTTGTTGTTGTTGTATTATTGTATCAAGAACATAAAGGTTTACCTGTAACAACGAAGGCCATCATGAACCACACTATAGAAACAGTTGGTCAGGCAGGTATGTGTTCCTTTATCACAAAACTGACAATAATGTCAACATCAGTTTTACTTGAGTCTCTATCTGTGTTTACATATCAAAAAGGACTAGCAGTTATATATAGACATTGTAGCCTAATTAAATCTGCCTTGTGGTCTATGGTAGTTTGCTCTGTCATGGCCTGTCACCTACTAAGTCACTTACGGCTGCATGGTTGCCAGGGGCAACGAGGCAGGGGCTGACTCTTCCTGTTTCATTAACCCATTTGAGCAAGCAGTGCGACAGAAGCCAGAGTCTGCTCTGCGTCTCTATTGATTTTGACATTTCTAATAATTGGAATACATTTTGTATGCAGAATTTGGTTGAGCAGAAGCACAACTAAATAAAGTGTGAGTACAATTTCATCTATGGGACATTTTTTTTTTATCTACATTACAAATGTATTTTGTTATTTTTGACCATATCTGCATATAACACTTGCTATGAGCCAGCTTAATTGTTGACACCAGTTGATGACCTTTCTTGGCTTAAAATTAAAGAAATTCATCTGTATTCTTGCGTTCCTTTTTTTCTCTGGCAGCCGTGTGCACATGAACGCCACATCTGTTATGTTAAACTTCAGCTTTGCCGCCAATCAGTCAGAGTGTCACCTAGATGACTTCGTGGGGAGGATGAGGCCGTTTCTATTGTTCTACCTGGTCGTCATCATCATCGCTATCCCCTCCAACTCCTTCTCCCTGTACGTGTCCTGGCAGCACATCAGACAGAAAAACGAGCTCGGGGTGTACCTGTTCAACCTGGCCCTGAGCGACCTCACTTTCACCGTAGGCCTCTCTCTGTGGCTGGACTTCCTGTGGCAAGGCGCTTGGGTCCACGGGGGCCATGTGTGTGTACTGTCTGTCTACTTTCTCTTCACTAATTTTTACACTAGTGACGGCCTCCTCTGCTGCATTGCTGTGGACCGGTATCTGGCAGTGGTTCACCCTTTAAAATACACATTCTGGAGGAAAGTTGGCACGGCAACGGCAGTCAGCGTTGCCATTTGGATCCTTGTGGTCTCTTTCAACGCCGCCACCATCACCTGGGATGATGCATACAATGAATACAACATGGTGTCAGTGTGCTTTGACATCTTCCCATTGTCAGAAAATGTCGCACGTGTTAATGTAGTGCGCTTCTTTCTGGGGTTTATAGTCCCGGTGGTGGTGGTGGTGTGCTCCAGCTGTGGGATCTGTGAGGCGGTGAAGTCCAACCAGGCTACAGTGGAGCAGGAGCGCAAACGGGTCTCCAGGCTTCTCGGGGTGGTCCTGCTCTGCCTGGGCTTCTGCTTCGGACCCATCCACCTCATCATGCTGCTCCGCTCGCTGGCGGGTGACTGCAGGAGCCTTGCGTGGCTCTTCTATCCCTACAAGATCAGCTTAGCTATCTCAAGCCTCAACTGCCTCGTAGACCCGATCCTCTACTGTTTTATCACCAGAACAGGCAAGGCCAACGTCACGCAGGTTGTTCTTTTCATCCAGGGCAAGAAGCGGGGCGAAGGTCAAGGTACAGTGTAGCAGAGAACACAAGCTTCCACAATACATTTGATATTTTGCTTTGCGAGGATGTCAGTGCTACTAATCAACATTATTAAGGTTAGCACAGATATCTCTATTAGTCAAAGAATCATGGAGAGTAATAGCCACAGGGAGGTGTATTTGTCATGTCATTTGTTTTTTCTCTCTTTATTCAATGTCTAGTCAATAAAGTAGTCTACAAACTGAAATTAAAACATGTACAGGAACAACATCCTGAAAAATGGGTCTTGGTCTCATTTTGCATTTACATGTACCTTGAGCAATAGAATTACATTCATTCTATTGGGCCTCTAAATCCAAGCTAACAAGGGATTTCAGTTTGACCCATGTTTCCACTAGCAATCCAGGAACAGCTATCTTGCTTTGTTTAGAAAGCCCGTGCCTCATGTCATCTGACCACTGGCTTTGTGATCAACCAAATTTGCTCTTCCTAGGTAGCACATTTGACTGTAGCTTCACTTCTGCTTTTTTTGTACACTGCTTTGTATTACTGGTCAGACAAGTGCATATCAGGCACCAAACCTGAGCTTATTATTTGCATTTAATCTCAGCAGACCAAGGTTAAATCATCTGGCACAGAGTTGATCAGGTGTAGGTCTTACTTCCTTCAATTTTCAAGTAAAGGGCTATTCAGAATTTCATTTTACTTTTGTGGCTGCAGTTGCTGCATAATTGTCACATTTCTCAAGTGGTAGATATCTCAACCTGGAATGAAAGCCTGTATGTGCTCAAGCACCTTTCTCTGTGATTAAAATATTACTCCAAATTATTGTTTCACATGATGATAAACTGTTCAAATCATTAACCTTTTTAATTAATATTTTATTACATTGAAAGTTTAAATATATTGAATATATATCTGATTTTTCTAAGTATATGTGTGTTAATTCAAAATGAAAATGACTTTCAATGAAGTTGTATGACTGTATATAAAGTCTGATGACAGAAAGTTGATTTGTAAAAGTGACCTTTTGTATCACCTAAGGCAAATCACCTAAAAACATTTGAAAATGGGTTAGAATTAGGATTATATGTTTTTAACATTTCATTGTACATTGTATGCATGCTTTTTGTCGCTACTATTCTATCAAGGCTTGACTGCACCAGACAAATGTAGACCTCTGCAGCGCTCTAGTGGACAAATATGGAAGAGCAGCATGGTGTCAGTTTATCTCATGGAAACCAGATTACCTCGCAAAGTGTTTGATGATATCTGACATAAATGTTTGTTCACTTATATAAAACTCTCTTAATTAAACTCTCTTAATTAACATCACTTGAAAGATATAAAGCACTTCCTCTGTTGGCTTTGTACAAAGTGATAGTATGGTGTAGACCTGTTTTTGTATATTGTACCGCAATATCACATAATAATGTATAGTAATATATGTATGGGATCAATATTGTCGATCGGATGGACATCCAAAAAAAATACATGGACAAACACACATGAACTCACACACACACACACACACACACACATAGTTTGTCTTCTTGATATTCTTTAACACCCTCCAGACTAATACTTCCGTGAGAAGTATTATCACCTCTCCTGAAGGATGAACAAAAACAAAGAAGGGTAGCAAAAGCCACACATCACACACATCCATAAACACCATGTATGCGATGATTCACATATTCAAATTGCTAAATGGACACTTGCATCCTGGTTTATTTTGACAGATATCTGAATAGCTTCAGACGTGAGTAAACTTGCAAAGACTTCATGTTTTGAATGTATTACACTGCATACCTTGCCCTCATCTCTGCACAAGGAGAGAAGGCGGCACGGACAGAGAAGAGGACATGTGCTCTTCCATGTGAGTCTTTGTCCTGCCTCCTCCTCCATCCATTCATGTCACATAATGTGCTTCATCTAACACTGTATAGCCTGCATCAGCAGAACTGCAGGCTATAAAACCTGTCTGAACACCCATCTGAACACCCTCCATCGTCCTTGACCGTGTGAAAGACAGCTTTCTTTCTATGTAACGTGAATGTACACCTGGAGATGGAGATAAGTAAAGATCAATAGGTCTCTTCTGTATGTCCTGGCATTCATCTGGGTGATGGCAGAGTTTCAGCTGTGGCACATGTGAGAAAGTCTGCTCCAACACAAGAATGATGCATGAATGGGACTGTTATCTACAGAGATGATCCGACTACTAGATCCATATACTGGAGTATATCCATATACAGTTTTGAAACACAAAGGGTGGAGATTAAAAATAACACAGTATGTTCATCATGAAAATTGTGGCTGAAGATGAAAGAGCTATGAATTTGGATGGCGGTTTGGGTTTTTTTTTTTGCAAACCAATCTATCATTTCAGGGCACACTTCGTGCAATGAGCCTTTCGAAACCTTTCTGAAAGGGGGCTTCACTCAGGTGGTGCAGCTCCATTTGGCCTGATCTGAGCCCTGGCAGCTGTGACCAGCGCTGGGTGCTGCTCGGTGGGCTGGCTGGGCGGCGTGGGAACAGTCACGAGCGGAAACTGTGCTGTACATAAACACGTGCTGTTGAGAAAATATGAACCAAATAAAAACGTGCTAAAAATGTAAACAAATGGACAAATATAGCAGTATAGTGTGTGGTGTGGTAATAACATTATGTAAGCTTTTTCTAATGCGTGGGTGACCTTACTCTAGTTTTATGGATAAGGAAAGCTGTATGGAATTCTTTCTTTACCTTGGTTTAATGCTTCAGTCAGTTTAAGAAGTTTATGAAGTTAGAGTGGTCAAAGTGCAGTAACACAGCAATAATATTTCTTAGTGGATTCATAGTTTGAAATATGTTCCTTTCAGTTCTTTCTTACGTTTTTGTCTCGCATGCAAATTATTAAGTTAACAGCTTTATGGAGATGTCTTTTTCTCTATAACATCTCTCCCTAACTATCACACCATCTGTATGTGTGTGTGTGTGTGTGTGTGTGTGTGTGTGTGTGTGTGTGTGTGTGTGTGTGTGTGTCCTCTAGAGTGGACTAAAACTGTTTCTTTCTCACCTTCCAGAAGTGCTTTTAGCACATTCTGACTCAGCGAAAATCACAGTTTGTCATCAGAGAGGAAGCCCCTTGAGACGCCTCCATGGGAATCTCAGTGTCTAATTCATTGGTGTATGGGTGGTTTGTGCAACAAAGCAGGCGTTTACAGTGGCATTAAGTAATCAATAATCTTTATTACCCTGTTTATGTAAAACGTTGAGATGAGTAAACAAGGTCAGCGTCAGGTTTAGGAAACTAAATCTGTTTATTTGGAAAGGCTCAATAAGACAAAAGGTTTTGTCGTGGTTAAATAAATACACAAAATTAAAACTTCTTTTGATATGAATACATTTGCTATGAGTTGGAATTCAGCCTGGGTCATTAGTGCTGAAGACAAGTATATATTCACCATTCGCCATTCACCACCCTTATCACAAAATCACTTAATTTCCTTAACCCTAATCCTAACTCTAACCTGTGTGCAAACGTTAGCATTTTTAACTTAATGTCAAAATGTAACTACCTGATTTATTTGACAATTTACATTTTTTTCCCGCCAATATTCCTGGCAGAAGTGCAGTGATTGGCCAATCTGTAACCATTATGAAAACATGTACTGTACATCCATGTTGACAAGAAATTTTTGCATATTTTTCTTTCTGTTTCCTTCTGTCTTAGCCCTTTAACAAAATCCTCTCCTTAGCTCTCAACCAACCATTCTCTCCAAAGCGTGTTTGAATTTCAAAGCAAACTCCTGGTCTGATCAAAAGCCTCCTACGCGCCACTTCAAGTTCACAAGACACAGTGAGATGTCAGTTTCTCTTGAGTGGTTCAGATGACATCGCATTACACTTCTCCTCTCCTGTCTTCTTTTCAGTGTCCCAGCTGCCAGACGCTATGACAGGCAGGTTTCACATCTCTTTCCTGCTGAGTTTGACGACAACCACGCTGGGCTTCTCCAGGCAGTCGTCTGACACTCCCTCTAACCTTTCCTCTTCATCACCCTTCCTGTCACTCTTAGTACTTTCACACCTCTCCCTTCCTCCCATTCTCGCTTTTCCCAGCCACAACCTTTTGAAATCATAATTGTGGGGAAATTATAATCATCAGAACCCTGCCAATCTGAGTCAGGCATTTTTCCTGTTGGGGTGGGGTGGGGTGTATGTGTGTGTTTACGCGTGAGGGGGTACTTTTCTCGGAGCTATGTCCCATGAACATAAAAACACAGTTAATAACCGAGGGTGAATTACATACTGCTGCTGTCAGATGAAGTGTATCTCCAAAATGTCAGCTTTTTAGGAGCTTAGATTAACAAGCTGGTTGTAGTCTGACAGCCAGGCATTTTTGAGTCTGTCTAAGTGATTTTGAAAAGACAAGATTAGAAAAGGGTTTGTTATCCTTTAACTGAAATTAAAAATCACCCTGTAACTGTGGTTTTTGGTAATTATGTCCCTGAAACTGCAATTCAGGGATATTGTGGATCATTTGCCCCTGGTTAAAACACAATAACTCGAATACCTTTTATTGGAATCTTTTCAAATTTGCTGCACACATTCATGACCCTTAAAGTAGTGGAACCACCTGTCCTGCAATTTTTTTTTATTTTTTTTTTGTTGTTTGTTTTGTTTTTGTTTTTTTTGTTTTGTTGAACACCTGATCCAGTAAAGGGCCACACACTTTCATGAGCGTATTCAGGCAGACCTGTTTCAACCAATCAGCAATAAAACCTTTTTTGGATCAGGTGTGCAAGACTAGAAAAAAAAATGCACTTGATGAGGCTTGAGGACTGATTGGAGAACCATTGCCCTAGAGGAAGAACTGTACTGCTTTTGGTGATTCCTTGACCTTTCTTCTAGCACAACCATCATGCCAAACTTTTAATTAGTGAACACAATAACCACAACAGTTTTTATTCGACTCTCAAATTTGCTGTGTACATTTCTGATGTGTTAGACATGTTGCATTGTGGGGAAGATTAGGAGGACTGAATGATCTCATTACTGGTGGCAGCCATACTCCCATTGGTTGGTCAAATCATTGAACCAGATTAGGGACAGAGTCACATGGTGCCATTGAGAATCCAGGGATATACCCTGCTGTCAATCACCAACAACACGTCTGGTATTCATGCTATCATTAGTTTTCTATTATATATCAGTGCTTTTATTTTATATGACCTGACATCAATGATATGGGAGCATCTTATTGTCTTCATCTTATTGACAGTTCCCATAGCAACAGCACTGCAGTTTATCAGAGCATCGTATCAGAGCTAGAAGAGATACTTTTCTCTTTTTTTTTTAATTATAAATCAGTTTTGTGATATTTGCTGTGTTACTTAATTTCAGCTAGGAAATTTTAGAGTTATACCTGACTATATGACTATATTTGGTACACTTACTGATATTTACACTATATTTATAAAATGGAAAAAAATAATAATAAAATAAAATAAAAAATCATGTAGCTGTCTCTATCTAAAGGTGTGGGTGTATCAGTGTAAGCTCCTGTGGCTGCACAGCTGTTTCTTGTTGCTCATCATGCCATTAG
>OMKZ01041754.1:5352-16857 GCA_900302535.1 Neoniphon sammara | reverse complement strand
TGGGACTTTCCACTTGGAGAAAACGTAATTTTTCATCATATTTTACATTTTTCCACAATATTATATCTTCATCTATCTTTCTCTAAGTGAGACCTGGTTTTTAATGTACATACAAATCAAACCTAAACTCAGATGTATTTTGCAGCATCAGGTAAGGCAGATCTGGACAGCACCACTCTGCCAGTGAGCTCATAGCACTGCATAAGTCTGAAGGTTTAAATTTAGAGATGACTAGTATCGATTTCCTTCCCGACGTTCAAAAAGAAGAAGTTGAAACTCTAAAGCAAGATGCCATCAGTCAAGAGTGTGTGTGTGTGGAGGAACTTATCTTTCTTCTCCTCACCTCAGGACTCGGCTTTGTTTGTGATACAGTAGCCTACACACATGCATCCTCTTTGTTATCTTTTGCTCACTATCCTGACCCAAGGTAAGTCAATATCCCTGCGCTTAGGGTAGTGTGAGTATGTGGGTGGGTTTGTGTGTATGTGGTGGTGGTTTTGGGGGGATTCATTTGTTGGCTGCACAGTTCAGAGTTGTGATTCTGAGGTGCTTCATGTTACCCCGTTTGATCTGCCTGTCCTCCACAGTGTGCAAGGGCACCTCCATCATCCGTGGCATCATCGGGCACAATGTCACTTTGCCCTGTAGGTACGACACACACGTTCACGGCGTACTGAGCGTCTGCTGGGGACAAGGGAAGGTGCCCAGGTCCAAATGCTCCAACACCATCCTCTCCTCCTTCGCTGGGACTGTGGATTTCAGCCAGTCCCCCAGGTACCAGCTCCTGGGCAGGGTGGCAGAGGGAGACGTGTCCCTGACCATAGCCCGCGCCCAGAGGAGCGACTCGGGGGTGTACGGCTGCAGGGTCGAGGTCCCGGGATGGTTCAACGACCTCAAGTTCAACACAGAGCTGGTCATGGAGGAAGGTAAATTTCTTGTCAGCCATCCAAGCTGATAATGATACTGTGATGTTCATGAGCTGAGCCTGAGGTTATTTTGTTTTTCCAGCTCCTGTGGAACAACCTGTTACCCAGGGCAGAGTGCAGCCTACTACAGGGAGTCTTGGTAAGCACATAACTCTTAGAAAGTTATAACTGATAATACAGAAAAGTGAAAACTTGTTTTTTTGCTTTTGCTTTTTCTAATCTACACATTTCAGCAGCTATTTTGGTGGTATTGCATCTCTGTATTCGAGAAATAAACTCTTTTGGGTGTGATCATTTAAATTTAGAGTGCACTGTATCCACCTCACTAATTCTTTGTATCAACTTCTTACAGAAGTGTTGACATCACTGTTTGAAGAAGTGGGAAATGACGACCCAGTAATGGACTTTGTCAAAGCTGAGGTATTTTACATTTTACTTTTAGGAGTTTGGCTCCAGACTGAGATATCAGTCATTTGAAAAAGAGACGTTTACTTTTACTAAATGATTCACAACACTAGGTGTAAAACAATGATTTGATTGGATTAAGATAGGAGGTAACTTGTCCTTGGTTGATAAAATTAATAAAAAAAATAAAATAAAATAGTAATAGTAATAGTAATATTCTACAATGCACCTTAGGTTTATTTATTTATTTATTCATATGTAAATGTATTTTAAAAAGTAATTAATTTAATAGTTAAGTTAGTTTATTTCCATAGTGGAAACGTAGTGTTAAAAAGTGATTCATGTTCAAAGTGGTTCATGTGGTCGTGTATGACAGAGAGAGCAAAGTGATATCTCTGTTTCCTTAGTATTTTTCAACCTGCCATGTATTTATGCCACATCTTAAACATTACAGTATATGCAAAGTATAATTGACCCTGTGATTCACAATCATTTTCATTTTAGGAAAGATCCAAAGCTTTCCCAGGAATGGGGAACATTGGCAGGATTTCAGCAATTTTCTTCAGCACCATAATCATAATCCTCATCCTTATTTTCTGTAAGTGCCGAATGGATTATAGTTTGTGACTCATGTGCCATTTAGATGAATTTTACACTTTGCATGTGGGCGTCTGTTGAGCAGCTGACATCGCTGAGTGCGCCTCTTTACTTCCCCACTTAGACCACATGCTGAGAATATCACTTGTTTGTTTCTCCTAACCCAGGGAAAAGATACGTGCCGGGGAAGAGACCTGAAACTGCTGAGAACATCTATGAAAATGTCCAAGTGCCCTGAATGACAGGCTGACACGATGGGAATGAAGGCATATGAAGGTTTCTATAAGGATCTGGCGGCCGAAGAAGTGACTGCGTGGCTCTGTGCAGACGTCTGCTGTATTTTATCCTCTGCTTCAGCCACAAAGAGGAGCCCTTTAACTCTTTAACAGTGAATCAGACAGAAAGAAAGGGGCCAAATCCCACGTAGCAGGTCACAGTTTGTCATTTAGAGCCAAAGGATTTTCACACTGCACTGAACAGGGTCGGCGTGTCATATGTGACTGAGAATGTGAAACCATACTCTATACAGAAATGATGCTATATTTGTAGCTGTTTATTTTTTCATGGCCACAGTTCACCTGAAGTGAAGCAGGTCAAGGTGACATTTATCTCACAAGCATTGACATTTTATGCTGGTTTTGGATGGGACGGTGTTTCACTTGTGGACACAATGCCACCTGGTGGACTGAATACAATCTTATCAAAATCTTCTGAATACTTGATAGCATAATGTTTTGGATTGTTAAATGATGAATAACATTTTTTCTGTCATCATCATCATACACACCATGCTCAGGCTCAACTTTCAGAAACGTTAAAATCACATTTTCACAAGTTTACATGCAAACTTATGGCATCACTGATTTGTGTTATTTTCATTTAAATAATACCATTTTTTATAATATTCATTTTTGTAACATTATGGCATTAATTGCCAGTAAAATTCATCAGTGGTGGCTATTTAAGAAAAACATGTCCTGGCTGTCAATTTTTTTTATTTATTTATTTTTTTTAACAAAATTCATCCCATATGCTCAATATTTCAAAGCAGAGGAGTGAGAGAAATTTGGTGTCTCTTACTGTCCCAATTCCACTTTCATTATCTGGATCTTTATGATATAAAGATCCATATAATTATAAACATTGACTTTATTCTTGTTTTGGAGGCGATAGTGGGGTTGGCAATAAGATGGGATTGTACCTTTTGAGCAGTGTGAATCAAAGACGGTAGCACGCTGTAAGTGAGGTTAGTGTGGCCATGTGATCCACTTTCCCTGCAATATCATAGATCTGTGATGTGTGGGAAAAGTTCAATGAAATGTGAAAAGTCAGCATGTTACTATCCCAGACAACAGTTTCCCTTTGATTTTTTGTTTGCTTGTTTGTTTTTTGTGGAACGACTGTGAACCGAAAGGCATGGAAATCTAACTAAGTTACTTAATGCACATATCAAAGGTAATAAAAGCTGAATGAATAAACTGAGTTTTCCAGTCTCCAGCATGATGTATGCTTATAGTGCTCTTAACAACCATAATATCATACAATGAAATAATGTAGTAGTTAGATTTACCAAACAAATGTCTGTTTAAATGAACAAAGAGGAAGTGCCATGCAGGGTTACTAAACATCCAGGTCAGCAGACCCTGATGTTTACTCAGCAGTCTATGAAACAAACAAAAGTCCATGATCCTTGAAAAACCCAGACTGACTGTGTGAATATAATGAAAACAAAGTGTTTGGAAATGAAAGTGCTTGGTCTTTCTAAACCTGAATCATTCAAATTGAGCATCAGGATATTCAAAATTATTTTTAGTTGTACACTTAAGTAGGGGCAAAACTGTTATGCAAAGAAATATTTAGAATTCAAATGCAAAGAAAGAAAGAAAGAACAAAGAAAGAAATCCCCACCATTTCTGTTAAAAACTGTGTGATCTTGTATCTTATATGATGCCTTAATTTCTTGACTGATTTTTCTTCTCACTCCCAGCTCACCTGTAACTACTAATGGCTTGGGTCCTAAAATGAATGGCTTTGCATATATATATATGTATATGCAAAAAATGTTGATATTGTTGATTTTCTTTTTTTTTTTTCTCATCATCAGAATGAAGAAATTTACACCCCTTCCCTTTTAGCACAAGGAACCAAAACCACAGAATAGGAAACAGTCTTATTCTACATTCCTCTTCAGCCAGCAGAAGTTGTTGGTGTGTGCAAATTATAGGCAGCATCATGTGATCTGGAAAACTTTCAAAGCTGAAACCGCACTGTGGTTTGGTTTAGTGTCGCTTAGCAGGTGAACTAAACCCTTCGGCTGATTCTGCAACAGGAGAAATTAAGCGATTAATATTTGGAAAATGATTCTTTTGGGCAGCATACACCTGCGCTTATGTTGTGGGCTGCTCCTTTGTCGACTCCTGGGTAAGACATTCATGATGAAAATAATTTGCAATCTATATTTGCAGGATAGTAATTCTTTAACATTGTGATAGCAACTACTTCTCATTGTCAACAAGTCCTTCTGCCTTTTTAGGTGGTGCGTCGGCACAAAACGTTGAGGCCACAGTTGGAGTGGATGTGACTCTGTCATGCAAATATAACGCCCAGTACTACGGCAGGCTTGCTGTGTGCTGGGGCCGAGGAGCCATCCCCAACAGCGGCTGTGCCAATCAAGTTATCAGATCAGATGGCACGTCGGTGACCAGCAGACTGTCGGAGCGCTACCTGCTGATTGGTGACCTCGGCCGGGGTGACGTGTCCCTGACCATCAGGCAGGTCCAGGAGAGCGACTCAGGCATGTACGGCTGCCGTGTGGACATACCAGGCTGGTTCAACGATCACAAACACCAGCTGACCCTGACTGTGGTGCCAGGTGAGACGCACAGGGAGAACATGATCTCTAAGGAGCTTTCTGGGTAGAAAATGCGACCTGATATTATTCATGATATTCAAAGTTTAGGTATCATGACTCAGGAACTGGAAATTCATTCAGGATTTATTTTATTCTTTGGATTTTTTGCCAATTCTTTTCAGCACCTCCTAATCCTTTGAGAATAGAGACAAGAGAGGTGAAGGAAAAGACCGTCACTGTGCGCTGGACACCTGTGTTTGATGGCGGCAGGCCCATCACCTCTTATAGGATTGACTTCAAGAACAAACTCGGTGAGCAAGTTAACATAATTCTAACATTCGACATTTAGGTAGCTTATTATATCTTTTCAAATGTGGAAATACTTTGGTTTGTCCTATATGTGTGGCCAGTATGTGACTGAAAGCCTTTGTTTCTCATTGTATAGCACCCTGGGATAAGGCCGTAACTACCGCAGACATTAACCCCGAACTGACTCAGATCACTTTGATTGACATGCGTCCGGCCAAGGCGTACAACATTCGCATGTTTGCTATCAACAGTGTGGGCATCAGCGAGAGCAGCAACGTCCTCACTGTCACCACCAAAGAAGCAGGTAGAGTTAGACTTTCAGGTTTAATGGTCTGATACCCTTTCATTACATTACCACGATTTCAATCCCGTTGAGATCCCCGAGAGCTGACATTCAATAGATAACCCTTTATAACCTTATGTCCCTGCAGTACCAGAGGGTCCTCCATTGGATGTGCAGGTTGAAGCCCTTTCTTCTCGCAGTATCAAAGTCACTTGGAAGGTGAAATTTTGACAGTTAATGACTTCTGTGGAATATGTACACCATATTTTGTTGTGTTTTATGCTGCTTGAAGTAAGACCATAAATGCCACATAGCCTTTTTCCTAACCCGACTGTGATCAGACAGAAATATAGATGAAATCCTCCTTGTTAGACCTGGCTTCATCGGACAATTTAGGTTGCTGGGCCAATATGTAGGTACTTGCTAAACGAACTCATGCCAGAAATGCTTGACTGCACTAAAAAACACAAGTGTTTGTTTACTCTCGACTAGCCTCCAAGGATTGACCTCCGCAATGGGATTCTGCGGAGCTACACCGTCAGCTACAGGGAGTACGACCCCGTGGGCAGGCAGTTCAGGAGGTGGCACCACCTCAGTGTGACCGCCAACAGAGAATTAGAGAGCATCATCCTGCACAACCTGAAGCCTTCCACCCAGTACAGCGTACTGATACAGGCCAAAACGAACGCAGGGATAGGGCCTGCATCAAACGCAGTTTCCTGCACTACTATGGATGAGGGTACGTGAAGCATTTTGGAAGGCTATACTAACACACTGCAACATAAAACTGAAAAAAAAGAAGTCTGTGTGAGTTTTTCTTACTTCAGTTATCATTGTGATGCCAACTGAGTATACCAAGGAGGAAAACGTCTCATTTTCTGTCTCTCCCAAGTTCAAACAACTTCAACAGCTGAGACTACTGTGACAGCTTCAATTGCTACAACCTGGGGAGGAAGCACGACAAGTTTCACTCCAGGTGTGTGTTTCATTTCAGAGGGTGTTTTCTTCAAAATCTTTCAATCGCTGATGTGCCAGGTATTACTATGATAAATGCCTGTTTTTTTATCTTCCAGTGCCCCCTGATCCCCCGGTATTGGAGTTGTGGGAGGTCAAAGACAAGGCAGTTACTCTTCATTGGACTGCTGGGTTTGATGGAGGCAGCCCCATTACCGGTTATGACCTGGAATATAAAGCAGTAAATGGTGAGAGAGAAATGATAAACATTAAAATGAGTTGTTATATCCAGGCTTCCTCTCTACGTTACATTTTTTTTTTTTTTAGCTTTTTGGCATTCCCCTTTCATCCCTCATAATATTCTATGCTATTTGACACGAACTTTGACCTTTTTTTCCACAGCCTCGTGGGATGCCACAAATCAAGTTGGAGACTTTAGCCCCAACCTGACAGAGACCACAATAATAGAGATGCATCCTTCCAATTACAACATCCGCATGTTTGCCAAGAACAGTTTTGGCGTGAGTGAGGCCAGCAATCTCCTCACCATCACCATCGAAGAAACAGGTGTTGTTTTTCACTACAGTCCAACAGCCATTTTTTCTCTCATTAACTCAAATGACACATCAGACAAAAAGCTGCATATTATGTCTATTTGAGGTATAGCAGCCAAGCAGGATTAGTATTTCCATTGCTTTAGTGTTTATCTTGATGTTACCTTTGTGGTGCATTATCTGTGCCCAGATTGCAGACATAAGTTTACATGTAGGATCGATTTTGTAGTGTAATATTTCCTTGTCAGTCTCTTTAATAGCACAAGCTTTAGCCCTAATTCACACTCAGCAAAGCAGCCCAAAATAAGACTGAGACAGGCTTTTGTTATACAACAACTTGAGTTCCTGAAAACACCAAAAGCATAAATCACACTATGTGTGACCTAATAATTTCTCAGTTAATTTCTTCTTCCGGATGCATTAATTCTGCAGCTTTGGCAGTTTTTGGAAAGCAGCACTCTCCAAACTTCTCTTAGCTGTTTTGCTCATAACTGTGTCCCACAAACAGGCCATCAGTGGGACACCCTCTCAACTACCACATTTACTCAGAGGGAAACTTTCTTAACCACCATATCTACTGAGATTCAGCCTACTGTGAGTATGAAGCCAACGCCTTTATGTCCACAAGATTGAAAACTTGGCACATAATCAGCAGAGGCCTCTACTGTCTTTACCTGTGAAACTCTCCCTGTCAGGTGATCACCAAGGAGAGTCAGGGCGGCCACCTCGCTGCCATCGTGGTGCCAGTGCTGCTGGTGGTGTTGATTGTTGCCATGGTTATCACGTGGCAGCTTCGACGTGAGTACGCCCAACAGTTTGTATTGTATTACCTTTAAAGTCCATCAACTTTATTGTCTTTAATTGCACTCTTGTCTTGATACAGGAATGAAATACAGGAAGGGCAGCTGGGGAATGTAAGTAGTTATAAGCCACATTAACATGGCCAATTAAATCTCTCAAATTGAATGCTTACTTGCCTTCACTGGAATTAAACTTTTATTCTTTCACATGTCCGCAGAGGTTGGCTGACCAATGGTGCCATACATTACAGAGACTCTGAGCCAATCCCAGAGCTGTGAGCTGCTGAGCGACTGTGCCGTATGGCTTTTGGAGAGATTATCAGAAGAACCTGTGAAGCAGTGGTTATGAATTTTATTAGTATTGTAAATAGTAAACTCTGGCTTGATTTTTTTTCCTGTTTATTTCATTTCATAGAAGAAGGAAACAGAGTGTGCTGCAACTTCACTCTTCCACGAGGTGCGAGAGTTGAGCAGCTGACTCAACATGAAACTAACAAGAAAGTTGAGAAACAAAGTAAGGAGGAAAGTATAATCACAAAACCAGCATGCTTTGTTTTTTTATGGGCTCGACAACCACAATGAAAACTTTCTTCCAATTTGTTTACCAAGTGTAGCTGAATTTCCTCTATTACTGACATACAGCATAGTTTGTACTTTTTAACCACTGATAAAATTGTTTGTTTTATGTTAATGTGATTGCCTGTGTAATGCAATACCACCAAATCTTCCCCATTTTCTTTTATGCTAATAAACATTATACCTCAGTGTTTGTGTATCTACATGTTACTTATGTTATTTGGTGAAATGTTTTGTCTCATTTTAGTTGAAACAAAATGGAGATAGATACGACAACTATTTTTTCCCACAAGCTGCATTGTGGTCTGACTTCCCTCACTTAACCATGTGGTGAAATTACATGGTGAATTTCAGAATTAACTGGTTACTGTGGCTTGTGGACTGAAAGGGTCAATGGGCCTTACTATTGGAATTAATTTTCCAATTAAAAAAAAAAAATCCCCGAATTTTCCTAATAAATAAATAAAATAAATGTTTTAATGGTTAATTTTAATTTTTAAGTTGTATTTTTATAAATTATTTTTTTTTCTAGACTAATACTAGTTAATGCATTACAAATGGATTTGGTATTGCATCCCCTCACTAAATTATTGCTAAAATCCTTCTAATCAGACATTTGCAAAATTTGAACTGTAAAGTCTCCACTCAACAGGTTCAACATTTTAATAGCAGAAGATGGTATTACTGGCCAATAAGGCTCCTGTATAGTGACTCCTCAGCGTATCAGGACTTGCTTTAAGATTCATTCATCTTTTTAACTAAACTGCATTTATTTGCAAAACATTTTTTTTCTTTGAGCCATAGTATATTTGAAAAAAACATAATGAAAACTGGATAATTTGTACCTTTAATTTCCACACGTTCTCAACCACTGACCACTACTATCTGACAATATCCACCAAAAGTCACAAGAGGGCGCTAGAGTCCCACCAGTGAGTCGCTCTAACCAGTTGCAGCGCTCGCTCAGACCTCACCTGATCAGAGCCATCCTCAGAGGCAGGCGCCACAGCCAGCTGGATTTCCATCCATCTGTCCTGTAAAGCTCTTAATTGTCCTAATTAATGAGATGAGGAAGAGGAGGAGAAGTGATACCTCTGAGGAGCCGTGAGGCAGCTGCCTGCAAGGGAGTCTCCCGCTAATGGGGGAGCTCCGGAGGATACCCAAGCCGTTCTCTCAGCCTCCTACAGGGACCACACGGCGCAGCAGGGATCAATGTGTAGATGGATGGATGCATGGGTGGATGGATGGATATTTTAAACTCTAATGGGGCTTCCAGTTCCTTCTCTCCTTCAGTTTTCAGTGGCAGCAGCAGCAGCACCACAGTTTTTCTTTCTTTCTAAAGAAGGCCCACCACTAAGCCACATGGCAGGGTTGCATCTGCGGATCTTGCATTCTCACAGTGCTGGGAATGGGCTAATTGTCCACAGTGGCATAAATAACGCTTGATTTGTTTGTTTGCAGCGTTAGCCCATCACAAAATCAGCACCGCTGACGCACAAAGCCTCTGCATGCTGTGTGACCATGGCCTCTAAACACAAATCTACCACATCCCGCCTCCCTGGACGAGCACTTCCTCTCATCTCTGGTCCCCTGACTTCCGCTGTCCACTGCCCTTCCCTCGCTTTCCTCCACCTCCTCACTCTGACTCTGCTTACACAAACACCAGCGCCTTCCTGTTTTCAGGGCTCTCCTCCATCTCCATCTCTGCACCTCTTCATCCTGCTTTCCCCTCATTGCTCTTTCTCTCGGTTAGAGCCCTGCTGATTACACCGCATGGCACTTAAATAAACAGAAGAAAAGAGGGGAGGAAGGTTGTGGGAAGTAGTGGTGGGATGACTTTGATGAGGTCGCTTTGATTGGCCACGCAGCCATAAACCAGTATGAACCCATGCCACCTCCACCCCCAGACCCCCTGTGGAGCCCCTTGGGCCATGCCACTAAACCAAACAAGGAAACAAACGAATATCAATAACAATGACAAGGACCTGAGACACAAATGGAAACAGCTGATGTCTCTGACCGACGGTTTATCTTTGTGTCATAACCCCAACACTTCTGTCACCTCGTTCACAGCCTTGCACCCCCTCCCTGTTTAAACATCTTCTACCGAGACCAAACGTCCATTAAAGCAACAACACAGTGTTCCTTGTGTATGCCGTGCTGAGCTGTGTCAGCTGTATCTGGTAAAGGCTTCAGTGTGGGACTGCAGGTGGGTGATGGAGGAAGGAGGAGGGGATGCATGGTCGCAATAATGCCGGTATTAGCAGTAGGGACTGAGCGAGAATTGTAATAATTCATGCAGAATGACTCTGGCCACATCAAGGCAGGCAGCGCTCAGGAAGCAGAGCCTCTGAACAGTACCACACACACCAAAGGCTGATCTCCGCGGGAGGGACTGGTCCCCAGGCCTCATTGCCCCAGAGCGGATGCACGTCCCTGGACCCGAGGAGCTGCCAGATGTGGGCCCTTCTGGAGCTCCGTATGAACTCGCGAACAGCAGAACAGATGAGAGTATTGAACGGAAGGGAAATGAAAGGGGCAGGGAGCTGTGGTGGAACAAGAAAGAGAAGGGGGACACAGCAGCGGTTTGTCAAAGGCATGCAGAGTGTTGGGGAATGGCCTTTTTGGTGATGAAAGAGGCATTTATTGATTCAAGTCTTGATACAAGGCAAACCCTCTAAAAACAGACAGGGCTCAAAGGGGTTTCTCATCTTGTTGCAGCTGAGGCATGTGTGTCAATGGGTAAATGAAAAACAAGGTGAAATATGAAGCAATTATAAAATTGGAAACATATGTGAGCTGGAGAAATTTCGCCCAAATTGCAGCGACTAGAATAAACTTGTTGCGAAAGATGGGGAAAGAAGCGATGTAAAAGGCACCAAAAATGTCTTGATCCTTGAGTAGGTCTAATTTTACTTCTGAGAGTGCATGCTCATGTGTGCTTGTGTGTGTGAGCGTGTGTGTGTGTTTGCGCTGATGTGATGTGATTAGCCAACCTGAACCAGATGGAAGGCAGTGCACATGATTGAAGGTCAGACATAACAGTTACCATGGAGACATCACCAAGTAGACCAAGTAAACCAAGTAGAACATTTTACTGCACTGTCGCTTCCCTGAGGGACCTGCATGAGCTTGTGTGTGTGTGTGTGTGTGTGTGTGTGTGTGTGTGTGTGTGTGTGTGTGTGTGTGTGTGTGCATGTGCATGTCTGTGTATGAGTGCTTAGTAATCTTCCAGGGCTTGAACAAAACG
>OMKZ01041747.1:9217-19833 GCA_900302535.1 Neoniphon sammara | reverse complement strand
TGCTGAGAGAGGGAAGAGGGCAGAGTTACCACCGCTCGGATGTGAGCCACTCCTGCTGCAACACACAAACACACTCTACCCTCTGTGGTGTTTGCGTGTGTGTGTGTGTGTGTGTGTGTGTGTGTCCAACAGTTAAAGGGATTGGTTCAGGATGATTTACATAAACAGGGCTGGGGACCAACTGACAACAGAAATGGCCATAAAACACCAGCTCATGGACACATGCGGGGAGTAGTAAGAGTAACTCTATACGTCACGAGTGTGTGTTGTTGCTGTACAAATACACCATATAAAGCCACACAAACTGTGCTTTCTGCTAAATAATACACCATATGGGAGAGTTGTAAAACCTTTGTACAAGGTGACAGATACAATACAAACCTCTATATGCTACTGACCAACTTTCCCTTATATACTGTTGTTCAGTAATCCAAGGACATATACCCTTTGATATTTTCCTTTCAGTATTATCAGTGCAACCTTTTGAGACTCTTTTGATAATATACTTGCATAGATTTAACTTCAGTTGTTTGCTGATCCCTGTAGATTGATTCTTTTGTGTGATGTAATAACCATTTTTATTGTTATTCTTTCATGCTGTTGACTTGCTCTGATGTAAATGTGCATTCTTACTGTATTGTGATACTTCCGTACATAGTAAATGTTTGAAATATCTGTTGATACTGTAATCATTTCATTACATTTCTTCTCTACAGCATTACCACTTATCAAAGAAAGCACTTTGGGAATAAAGATTCATTCTCATTACATTATAGGAAGGTTCAGAACCAGGAAAGATTATCTTGGCAACATCTCGGGTCTGCAAAGTGATATATTGTCCTGAGAAAATAACTAGAAGAACCGCGAAGACAGCTACACAGTAGAAATAGACTCATAGAGAGACTGGACAAGAGATGGCGAGGGAGGGAAAAAAAGTGAGTTAGATAGAGACCTTCAACACTCCAAAAGCTTGTCACATGGGGCCTGAAGCCGCATGGCTCAGCACTCTTCTACTCCGTGTTCTGTCCGTTCCTGACGTTTATCTGCTTTATTAGGTTATCTGGGCTCCGCGGCTGTCTCTAGGCGCATGCAAGCACACACACGTACACATACATACACACACACATATACCTCTCGATTCATTACGGCCCTAACTACTCACTTAGGTTTATACCCTCTTTAAATTAAACCGCAGATAACCAAGCACCTAAAAAAATGCTCGCACTAACATGGAAAGTGGCAGGGAAAGCTAGTCATTGGAGAGGAAATTAAGAAACATTGTTTGCGAGTAGCCTATATTATCGTGCATGTGTGAGTTTGAGTGTGTGTGTGTGGTCATAAGGTTGGTCTTTAACAGGCTCATCTGTAGGACTCTGCTTCCCATCATTAGTAATTCAATTTGCTCTTTATTAGCAGCTCTTATCTGAAGCACAGACGGCTACTAGCTGCTTTTCTCACTCCATCTTCGTCTCCCTTCCTCCACACTCATTCCTGCTCCACCTTTCCTCTGCCTCTGACTCTGGGTCCCCACTTTTGATTTGGAGGAAATTCAAGCATTCTTACTGTAGGTCAATAAGGTTCATCACATGTGCATATATGGTGTGAATAACACAGGGAAACGAGGAGAGGAGGGAAGGATAAAAGGAAATATAAGCAGATCGAAAAAAAGAAAAAAATGTGGGAGAAAAGAAGCATAAAGCAGAGAAAAGAATCAGAGAAAGAGGAGAGAAGTGAGCAGCTGAGAGGCAGACTGATAGACACAGAGCCATGGGGATGAATAAAGCCTAATGTTAATAGTGATGGCTTTTCTAATGCCTTCTGACTCCATTGACTATGGGAGATTACACCAAGATGGGCATGAGGCGTGTAGGGTACACACAGAATGACCGGAGGGTTGGGGGGGCAAGGGGAGTGGAGGGTGAGCGGGAGGGAGTGGGGTTGTAAAAACACTGATTGCTTTCCATCAGGTTAGGCCTATATTCTACAGTTCGTTAAAACAATCCAATTTGCAAAAGGATAATTATGCATTAGCTCCTTTTTATCTACTGGGGGAAGAGTAGTGCCAGGGCTTGATAGCAGTGGCGCTGCCTGCCTCCACCTCTGCAAATTACCCACTATCGGCACTTGTTCACCATCACAGCTGAATTGGGCAATCAATTAACCTCCCCCCTCCGCCTCTTATAGCAACCTCATGGGCCTCTCCGGTGACAGGCAGCCACACAAAGAGCCTATGAGAAATACACACATATGAGCTGTTGCCCTCTACTGGAGATAGCTGGAATAGCTCCTGTTATTAACTGTAGTGATGGGCCTGTGTCCCAAAAACACTAAAAGGACCACACTAAAACATAACTGTACCACATCTAGCTGCCAGATTAGGTATATGTCTTCCTCTAGCCATGTAATTTTATTTTCCCACGGATGAGCACGTGGTTGACAATTCATTAGAGCAATTAGTCATGGTACAGACAGATAACAGAACAACTCTACAGAATAAATGCCCTCTATGAAACCAAGAAGGAAAATAATAAACAGTAGTCATCTTTATTTGTGTCTCTGCAGGCCTGTAACTTGCAGCAAAATATTGCCAGGCAGTCATTTGAAATAAATGAGGAGAAAGTTAAATTGGATAAACTTAATTCCTGTGTGGTGTGTAAGGTATACTAAAAGCTGTGGGCTGTGTTTATAGTCCTTACCTGTCCTGAAAGAGGTGGGGGAGAGCCGGCGCAACTTGTGGCGCCCAAAAGAAACAAGCTCCTTGGATGGCGTCTTCCTCACAGCTATGGGGCTCCTAGTCAAGGTGTGTGTCCGCCCTCGGAGGGAGTGCTTGTTGCTCCACATCAGTGCTGGTGGACTGGTCCCCCTCTCTGACACAGATTCACTGTGTTGACAGGGAAAGGTGCAGAAGAGAGCAGCAAGGTTAACTAAAGGCTACTATTTGGCACAAAACTGTGAACTGTTTAACTCATGAATAAACAACACACTAACACCACTTGCCATTAGCTTCTGTCAACGAATGTGACAATAAAAGTCATACTTTGCTGCCACCTACTGACAAAAGACAGTGATGCTAAAACAGGAGAAAACAGGACGTGTCTCTCTAAAAAATTAGATACAGAAGTAAACAACAAATCAGATTGTGTGTTTGTGTTGCCCTTCCTCACCTGCTAGCAGACCTCCGGATGATTTTCATCCTGCTGCGGAGCTTGAATGCACCAGGAGAGGATGGCGGCTGGACAGAGGCACGCTGGGATGTAGATGGGAAAACACGAAGCCCTCCTTTCACTCCTTTAGAACTTTTTTCTGAGGTCCAGTGGAAGGCAGACCCACGACGAGCCACTGCAGCCCCTCCTGCCAGTGCCCCAGAGGCACCCTGCCCACCAGCCTTCCAGCGGTAACGGCTACTAAGAGAGCTGCTGGTGGACGAGGCTGCTATTACCTTTCTCATTTTGGTGTATTGAGCTGAGGCTGGTCTGGGCTTCTTGGTGGCATCTCCCTTCTCCAAAGTTCTCTGAGCAGTAGCCAGGGATTTGGGTGATGGCGGTTTTCGAGACAGCTTGGCTTGGCCTCCGGCAGCGGAGGAGACCCATGTGTACTTCGAAGTCTTGGGAGTTCCAGTGACTAGACTAAGCCGTCGAGGTAACTTCTTGACAGGGGTTCTCTTACTGATGGTAGATGAAGGGGAGCTTCCACTAGCAACTCCAGCATTTGAGAGTGACGTTGAGGCAACACTCATGCCTTTGCCCATGGCCTGAGAAATGGCACTAGCCTGTGCGGACCCCACTGATCCCGTATTCTGGCTCTTCACCCAAGTAAACTTGGATTGTTTCAGTGGAGATGTGCTGGCTTGGACTGGGCTAGTGTGAGACTTGGGGTTACAGGGGAACTGTTGCGATACCTTAGACAGAGCAGAGAGAGGTGGGCTGGCATTACTAGCAGTGACATTTGCAGTGGTTGTGATGATAACCCTCCGTTTATTCTCAGTGCTGGTTTTCCCTAGCATACAAGGCTTGACTTGTAATTGGGGGTTGCTCTGCACACTGACAGAAGTATTGGTCTTGACTGAGGAGGGCACTTCTAAGGAACCACTGTTTTTCTTTCCTGGAAGGATTACATGCCTCCTTTCAACCCTTTGCTGAAAATCTTGAGTCTGTCTGTGAGGATCTTCTTGTTTCCCACCAATCCCTGTCAAGCTTGAACTTCTTTCTCCATCTTCATGCCCAGACTCAGATGCCCCTTTACATGTTTTTCTAAGAATATGTGTGTTAGTGCGGTCTGGTGCAACAATCCTGATCTTACTCATACGCTCAACTTCCTCTCCTGGAGGAATTCCTGATGATAAAGTGGCAGTTTTGGTTCTATCAGTTTCCTCTCCATGGCTGTGACTGGGCAGTGAAATGCTGTGAGCTGTGCCTGATGCCTTTATGGAACTAGAAACAGGGACAGATGAGGAAGTAGAAGCTGAAGGCTGTCCAGTAGTGGACTGGGGGTTCTTGTTACTGAGGGAGTAGGTCTTCCTCCAGTTTCCATGGGGTTGAGGGGCATATGATCCTCCTCTGGAGCTATGTGGATGAAAGACAGATGTACTCTGACCCCTTCCTCTAGCCGAAATCGGTCTTGCTGGATGCGACTGCTCAGTTCTAGGGAAGGGGGTGTTGCCATGGACACTCTTGTGGTTATTGATGAGATCTGTGAAATCAAAACGGGCGTTCAGTTGTACAGTGTACTGTAAACGATAAAGAGAAGAACAAGAAGAACAAGAAGAACAAGAAAAGACTAACAACAACAACAACAACAACAACGACAACAACAACAAAGACAACATGACCCTCCTTGAAGAAAACGGACATCGAACGTTTCACATGTTACAGCTGGACAAATAGCCCAGCTAACATAAAGCTAGCCAGTCATGTTATTAGGAGGAAATACTGGGGGTAACAGTTAGTAAAACGGAGGAATTTTCAAATGATCGGTTAAAACGACCGACGTCAAAGCTACGTGCAACCTATATAATCTAATCGATTATTTACACCAACGACTTACTTTGAAGAAGTTCAATTTGCCGTTTCAGTGCTTCTCTCTCTTCCATGTTTACGTCTGTAACTCTGTCGTCATCAAGTAGCGCCAAAGTCAGGCGCTAGTAGATGATGCATTCACACCGTCCAATCAGAATCAAAATAGAGTGAGTTCAGTAGCCTTCCACACTATCAACAACAGTCTTCCAAAAAACTTGGGTGCGCTCGTTTAATGTTACCCGGTACCCCGTACCACAAGCAATACATTTTCAGTCCACATAATATTTGTTTAATGATAGATACGTAACTCGTATCCATCATAGAGTGGCATCAGTGGCAGCTCTCAATCAGTAAGTGAAAGAATCATTGCTTCTCTTTTCAGTTTTTGCAGTTGGAATGTTACACCCTGACCGGTTTCCGCCCGTAATGTAACCGAGTGGGTAACCGGAGTCCTTAAACGAGCGCACCATGTAAGACAGCTGTGGGCATAGATAAGTTACGGCACCAAAAGTTTCGCGTTTACACTACAAGATAAATGATCTCCACCGGAAAACTACCGTGTTATTAATGATACGTTGTACAATCAGTCATTTCCGAGTGTCATTTCAGTCCACAGAAGTTATATGGAGTGTAAACTGCCCATGACGTTGATGGCTCTTCTGTGAAATGAAAGGGGAAGTGAAACTTTACAAGAAAGCTGGCCATTTGGAGAAAAACGAACAACGGCTAATAAGAGCCAGCATTAACGTAAATTGAGCCAACTGGCCCAGGTAACATTAACCTAGACTCAACTGAGATTGTAAGAGAGCAATAGTCTGAGCTGTTTGTCAGACTAAGTTATTTAAGTTTGTTGTTCTGTGGTAACGCCAACGTCCGTTAATGTTGCTGTATCTGTTGTTAGCTTAAGTGTCTGTTTAGGAGGTGTGATCTGCATTATTTATAAACATAATCTCACTGTCTACATGTTGATATTGTTGTTGTGTTCTGAATTTCCTGTGTGTATGTATTTACATTTCTGTCTAACATGCTGCTACATCTCTTAGCCTCATCAAAATGGACCCAAACAAGAAACTCTACTTCATCATAACAAAAAAAACTCAGTACTACGAACACATCCGTCCAGGCCGTTTATGTCACATCGGAGAGATCAGATACACATCAGTGCTCAGAAGACAGGAACCCCCCCTAAAGTTGCCTGTTACCTGCATGGGTTCGTATTCAGATTATAACATCAATGTGAGTGACATGGAGCTCGTGAATACGCAGGAGGCTGGCCTACTGCAGGCCCTGGAGGATGACTCTGAGAGGCTGAAGTGGTTCACAGAGAGAGAAGCTCTCAAAACAGCTGTGGACCTCACTGTGAATACTCCAGTTACTGTGGATGATGGAGGAAAGAAGCTGAGGGGCATCATCCGCTACATTGGAAAGCTGGTAGAACCAAATTATCCTGATCCCCTTTCAGGAGTGTTCTTTGGGATTGAACTGCAGGCACGACTTTAAATCTGTGATTTCTCAATAATGTAAAGATAGAGCAAGTTATTCATGTATAGTCATGGATGTACTGAACTGAGGATATGTGAGATTAATTCAGTGGTGATTGTACTTCTTTCCCTCCAGGGTGAGGACAGAGGAAAAGGGCAAACAGATGGGACCTACAGGTCCAGAACATTGTTCAGCTGTAAGAAAGACTGTGGCGTTTTTGCCCCATTCCCCAGAGTCAGACCTGTGGTGCCTAGCTCCTTGACACCCACAGTCCCCCAGCCCACCCCACAGGCACAGACAGACAAACTATCTGTAGGTGATAGAGTCACTTTCTTTGTGGATGATTCTTGCAGCCATGGAATGGTGGTGGAACTCAAAGTGAAGGATGAACACCAATTTGTTTGCATCTCCACAGTGAGTGATTTGCTAAATGTGTTTTTCATTTGTTTAGTTTAATAAGTACCAAAGAGTCAGAAATCTGCTTCTTCTTGTCCTTCCATTATGTGTCAAAACTCACTAATCTGTCACATCTTCTACAATACAAGTTCTGTATGTTCTGTAGCCATATTTTTCAAAGTTTCTCACTACCATAGTCCATCCTTGTGGTAAAACATTCATGTACACATACTTAGACCACATCGTCCCATTTAGTCAATGGCTGCAGTCTTCTTTTGAGGGTATCCAAAGCAGCACTTACAATTCCTCTGTTTGCTAATGCTTGTTATTCCCTACACAAGCACTCAAATTAAATTTCCACCATCCAACACCATGCTGCCGCAGAGTTTCCATCCTCCTGTTCATCCTCAAGTTCTTTGATACAGCTAGTTTTTCACAAGGTGCAAATAATTTTCCTGACTTCCTTCAGAGCAAAGTTAGCAGTTCACAATACATTCATCTAATGTTTCTCTTTCTCGGTGTTTACAGGACACGGATGAAAATGGAAAGAGAGGGGGTGTAGTTGAAGTTCCACTGGACTGCGTTTTTAACGGGGAGGTGCTACCTGCAGGTTTGAGCACTTGACATAATGAGGCCGGTTTCTCACACTTTTGAGTTGACTCAAAAATTATCTTTTTACATTGATTCTAGAAACAGAACGCATGGACACTGATGAAACCATGGGGGAACTGGATGCTAATCCCATGGATCTGGGTGTGAATTCTATGGTAGAAGTGACCTTAAGTTTTGGCAATGCCTATGGAACTATTCGCTGGATTGGTTATTTGCCTGATCGAGAGGAGATCATGGCTGGAATAGAGCTGGTAATCTCTACTGAAATCTTCCTGTGCAGATTTTTTACACACAGAGTGCAACTTTAATTAAGCTTTAACATCTATTGGAAGCTCTAAAATATCATAGTTCATGGTGTAGGACTCAGCCGCGTAGACATAATTAGGGCTGGGCTATATGTGCAAAATCAAATACCCCGATATCGACATTGTAGAGACTATTGGTGCTTTCATAAGGTATTTACACACAAGAGATGTTTGATAAACAGTCATTAGTAATGTAGATATGATGACCAAACAGGTAGAGGCAACAGCTACAACAGTCAAATAAGTTCTGAAAATTGCATCCCTTTTTTGTAATGCACCCTTTAAAACCAGGAAAAGACAACACCATACTGTAATATCCAAAATCCCAGACAATGCCTAGTTTCATATCACGATATTGATAAAATATTGATATATTGCCCAGTCCTAGAGAACAGCTAGAACAATCTAATAAGCTCAGAAAATTTTATCCCCTTACCGTAGCGCAGCCTTTAAAACCAGAAAAAAGACAGCACTTATGCCATATCACAATATTGAGCTATCCAAACTCTCAGACAATATCTAGTCTTATATCACGATATCATTATAATTTTGAGCTATCATCCAGCTGCGTTTGGTTGTGAATCAAATGTTGTCAAAGGCAAAACTGGCTTGTTGGAATAGATTTTGAAGCTATTAAGTAACTCTCAGGTTGCACTTGCCCTACCACTTCCCTTTCTGTGAGATGGGGACATTTGCATTTGCCAATGAGTGCCATTCAAGTCATTTTTCTTACCAAAGATACAAATGGTCTTTTAACTTATAGCATTACTTCACATATTTATCTTTCTCTCTCCAGGAGGATAACGACGGAGTGACAGATGGTACTTTTAAAGGTGTCCGCCTCTTCAACTGTCCTCCTAAAAGAGCTATTTTTATCAAGCTGCTGTCATGCCGTCCTGACTCGCGCTTTCAGAGTGCATCAGTCAATCACAGAGAGATGACCCCAGGAAATGAGGTTCCAGGTAAGAATATGATTGGCCAATTCATTTTTGACTAGCCTTGAGTAACGCCTTGCTCACAGTTGACAATGCCAATACCTTAGGGTAAGCTGGAAGACCATGATTTCTTGAAGGGGACCAATTTTGATAGAGAGACAATGCAGTACTGCCTTGTGGATGGTCTTTTCATTGGCAGCAGTGTAATGGATGCCCTGGAAAAATCAAACATAAGTTACATTTTTTAACGGAATCATGAGCTATCTTTGATTTATTTTAAAACATTTTACAGTATAAAACAATTTCACTAACTACTTTTATGCATCTCCCTTTATTTCAGAAAGAGAGACAGAGCACAGAACAGGGAAGCTTGAGACTGTTGCTCCTATCAGTACCGAGGAAGTGAGCCAGGTTCTGATAGGACGTATGAAGGGGATCCAAGGCCACTGTAACTCTTGCTACATGGATGCTGCCCTCTTCAGGTTAGGACGATGACTATTGTAGCGTAACAGAATTTGTGCATGCCTTTAAGGTGTGGTGATGTTTCATGTTGTAGCTCTGTTTCCCTCTGTCTCTAGCTTGTTTTCCTGCTCCTCTGTACTGGACTCCATCCTGTTTAAATCAACAACACCTCAGGACGCCCCAATTCAGAACACACTGCTCCGTGACATTGTCAACCCCCTCCGCAGGTGTGTCTCTGTGTGTTTAGCAGTTTTTTGTTTGTTTGTTTTGTGGCAGTGCAGTGGAAATTTGATTTATTCATAAATGTTGTATGTGTCTTAATATACTTGTATACTGCCTTCCATATACAGTAAGGGCTTTGTGGAGGGACGGCACGTTATGAAGCTTAGGCAGCAGCTGCAGAAACACGGCTACAGCCACTCCTTCACTACTGATGAAAAAGGTCAATTTAATCCACAGTTAAGCAGAAGCCTTACCAGATGTGATTTTTGGTTGGTTTATAGTATATAACTGTATGTGACTGTTGTCTTTCAGATCCAGAGGAGTTCCTCATTGTCATCATGCACCACATTCTCGCCCTGGAGCCTCTACTTAAACTGTACTGTTATTACTATATATAAATGTCAGCCATTCTCATAGATTTCAACATTTTCTCAAACAAAAAGGATAAATGTTCATTGAACATGTTAGCAGTCTTTGTTTTTGGCTGTAGGTCACAAATTCTGATTTATTATATGAGGAATTTATTATCTATAGGATCATGTATAGCTTGGCTGTGATAATTCTTCAAAAACACTGCACATCTTTTGTCTTCTCCCCTCAGCTCAGCAGGTGGTAAAGTGCAGGAGAGTTATTGCTACCAGATCTTCCTGGACCAGAACCATACCCTTGTGCTGCCTACAGTCCAGCAGCTACTGGAGCACTCCTTCCACAGTGCAGGACTCAAACTAGCTGAGGTGGGATTGTTTGACTCTTTGTTACACTTTTATATACTGTACTGCTAGTCAAGGTTATCGATATCATGATATAAGACTAGATATCATCTGGGATTTTGGATCTTGAAATATCATGATTTGACATAAGCATTGTCTTTTCCTGGTTTTAAAGGCTTCATTATAAGCCTCTATAGGCCTTAAAGGGACGCAGTTTTGAGGTATACATTAAAAAAAATATTATGATATTTGATTTTGTCCATATTGCCTATCCCTACTACCTATCAAAACTTTCATGTAATAAGGAATGAAATAATGTTGTACATCAAGTTAATGCGCTTGAAAATTACATTTAAAATGAACTGAAAGTAAATTAAACTCATGCTTAGCACTGATGTCTAGTGTTTATGTTACCTGAACTGATGGCAATCTCTACAACTAATATCAAAGTTTTTTTGTTTTTTTTTTGGTATGTCA
>OMKZ01041732.1:11215-24996 GCA_900302535.1 Neoniphon sammara | reverse complement strand
GGAGAACACCATAGCTCCACACATCTGACTTTGTGGAGAACTTCTGCATGACAAACACAAACACAAAACATGCAGCATATCAATATTTAGCTACTGCTCCTCTTTTATTTCATTTTCTGTTATTTTTAATACAACATTTGTGTAACTGTGAATACTGCAGGGTTTCTGTTGTTCTCTTACTTTATTTCTGCTTACTGTCAGAAACATTTAATGAGCACGAAAGCAAAATAATTGATTGATTGGAATCACTGATCACTAGATGACTTCACTAATTAGTGCACATTCAAACAGAGAAGGGGAACAATTCAGCTGCTGTGGTATTTGGTTGAAAAGACCATGGAAAAACTGTCAGCTACTAGTTAAAAAAGGTACAGAGACCCCAAAGAGACAGAGCTATACTTTGATATTTTAGGGATGAAAAAAAGAGAAAGAAATATAAATCTACAGTAATGGAGAAGTGAAGGAGCAACATCAACCTGACCTCTTTCTTCAGAGCTTCAGGGGCGGTCCATTTTACCGGTAGTTTGGCATTATCAGAGGCCTTGCAGTCCACCTTGGTGAGGCCAAAGTCACTGATCTTGGCCAAGTTGTCATCAGAGACCAGGACGTTTCGAGCTGCCAGGTCTCTGTGAATAAACCTCTTAGACTCCAGGTACTCCATCCCCTCACACACATCTCTGCCCACAAGCATGCAAACACACCGTTCTCATTTCAGTTTCGTTCAATACACCATCAAACACGTACAAATGTAAATATTCAAGTACAAAGAATTCTTGCATTTGAGGATGTGGAGCCAGAGTTATCCATCCTCTGACAAACTGGATGGCTCTGCATACACGAATTCCTCTTATACAGAGCATTAACAGTCTGAAAATTATTAAAGGCTATAGCTGACATTTGAACTTACAGTGCAAAGCGGAGCAGCTGGACACTGTTTACAACTGAACGGCCCCTTGTGCGGAGAAAGTTAACAAGGTTTCCCTGCAAAAACACACACACACACACACGAAAGACAAGAATAAAAGCTATACAAAAGACTTCTCAGATAGTGTTTTGAGACATAGTAAGCTGACATTACTTTTTGTTGCTTCAGCACATGCGCTATACAATGCAAAATATATAATTTATTTCTTCACAATGTCGTCTAAAGTCTTGCATGGCCATATTTGAGGCACAGTAACTGTATTGACCTACTAAATTTGGGCCTGACAGCATTAATTTGGAGAAACAGTTAGAATATGAACTCATTAAAGCTGCAATAGGCATCTACTCCCAAGTGGCAGCTAGAGATAACTGTTTAAATTTTTGAAAGGAATGACTTCATTATTCGAAGATCTATAACATTACGTCTGTGCTCCTCAGAGCAAAACTATCCCTTCTTAGTGGATAGTGTGGGTGGAGGACACCTGGTCTTTGGTGAGAGGTGATGTCATCACCTATAGAGAACGACAGGGGGTGACATCACCTGCCACCAAAGACCAGGCACCCTAATTTTTACCATTAAAGGTCAGGCTTCACAGAGATATGGGTTTTGGGTTTAGTTACTCTTAAAATTTTGATTCATTACTGCCTGTGTGCTGAGAAGATTTCCCACCTGTGGTCATATCCCACACCTGAAATTAACTTGGAAATATCAATTGGCATGCTCTCCTCTGCTGCAGCCCTGATGTGTGATTTAGACTGAGAGGATGGCTCTATTATTACATAACATCTTGCCTAGTGCAGCATTAATCAACATTTGATTAAACTTAATTAAATATGCATCATTCATTACACATCTCATATGATACAGCTTTTTTGACATTTGAAAAAAATCACAAGCTACACACGAGCTCACTCCACACAGTGAGAGAGAGAGACACCCATCAGGGCCTGCCATCAGACATTGGGAAGCATTGTTAGAAGATTCACATCTGTAATACCTTGGTCATCAGCTCTGTGACAATATAAAGACCGTTGTGAAGGATGACACCCAACAACCGCACCAGGTTTTTATGCTGGAGCTTCCTAGAGGGAGAGATTCCACATTGAGACAAGACCAGGCTGTCAGGACTGACAGGAGTACTAGATGCATTTAGAATTACTGGCAACAGACATTGGCACAGTGGAAGACACTGTGCAAAGCTAATGTGGTGACATATCTTGAAATGAGTCAGATATGTACATCATTCATTGAGGAAATTCATTAAAAGCTGGTTTCATGCATCATTATTTGACAGAGCGATCTGCAGTAATAATCAGTACTATCAATGAAGGTGAGAAGTGATAAAAGATGCTAATCAAAATACTGAGCAAATACTCTCAGACTCACGTCATGACTGTGGTCTCCTGCAGGAAGGCTTGAGCAGTGACATCGCATTTAATGTTCTTTACTGCCACCTTCTGGCCCATATACTCTCCTTCATAAACAGCTGGAGAGACAAGTGCAGAGCACATGAAAACCTCATACTGTACTTCCCCCATCAGAAAGAAACTCTGCACACTCAATGACGTTTTTTCTTTGATTTGTTGTATGTGCCGTGAGTCTGCTGAAACTTCATCAGAAATGCCGCAGGATACAAACAAGGACAATAAAAATGAGAAGAGTGGAGAAAATGAATGAAAGCTCACCGCCAAACTCCCCCTCACCAATACTCGCCCCCAGTGTGAGCCTCCCGATGTCGAGCAGCCATCCCGCTGAGGACGAAAGACATGAGCAACATACCCTCACATACTTTTACGATCAGTACTATTATCATTTGATGGAATAAAGCAAGTGAGCAGTGATATGACAGCAAAACAGCAGGGTATGTGGGAGGCATATCTCTATAATCATGTAGTACCGCATAAAAAGTACATGAAAGTAATTGTTTGTTATTTTTTAGATTACTGAAACTACAGCACAAAAACCAAACTCCAAGAAAGGACCAAGGACTAATTGAAGCTATTCTGCAAAGACACCCTTAGCCCTCTTTCTCTTTAACCCACACTGACCAGTAATAACATTTTTTTTTAATAGGTCCTGCAAGTCAGAAGCAAAGTGTATGGTCTTGCACCTTGAAACCAAACCTACTTTTAGACAGTGCCACCTCAGCTGACTTGGCTCCTTCTTTCTCTTTGGGCTTCAGAAGTGTCGTGGCGATGGAGCCCTTGTTCTTTGAATAAAACTGTGAAGATATAGGGGGGAAAAAATCAACTGATACTGAGCAAACATTTGGTCGTGTGATAATTCTATCATTAGCTATGGGTAAAACACTGAGATCATTGACACTAAAACGTTGACACTATGACACCTTGCAGGAACCCCTGCTCACAGTAACCAGCGCAGGATGTCCTGTGCACACTGTGGTTAAATAAAAACCCAATAATACAGTATGAGAACTAGTTGATTCCTTCTAAAATTGGGCCACTCATAATACAAACAGCATTATGCAAAAAGAAACAGATGGGCTGGTATTTTACAATGTTAGTTAAGGTTTTCTTTTTCGCTGTCGTTTTGTAATGAGGAAATGTTTCCCAATGCTAAATGCTGCAGGGAGATGGTGACAGTATTCAAATGCATGAATTAAAGCAAGTCAAGTGGTAAGTTATAACCTCATCCAAAGTGAAACATCAAAGGCTGGCTTTGGGCTGTCAGCATCACCGTCGGCCTGCCAGCTTTGGGACACAGAAGTTACAACACGCAGCCTAAATATTCAGCTGGAACATTCTCCCACTGTTTCCTCCCAGGAGTTAGTCAGCCACACTGAGTCAGGCCTGAAGCCATCTGCGGCCTGCTGATAAGGCAGTGTTTGGCCTGAGCTGGCCATCTCTGTCACGTCTATCTCCAGACATCACAGTGGCAGTGTTTTCAATAGACCCCCTACACAGACACGCTCAATACAGATAAACTAAAAAAGGATTGTTGTTCATGAAATTTTCCTTTTCATCTTTAGTTTGGCACGCATACAGTATATATTTTTAACCTGGTGTCAGTTTTGCTGATGGGCAACAAATTGAATGTCAAGAAGTCCTTTTTTTAGCTTATCTGGCAGACCTAAGCATTTGGATGCCAATGACTGTGCATGGGAGGAATAGTTGAAATGAATTGGTGAATTTAATATTTGAACTTTGACACAACCATTTTGGGCCTATCCTGCGTGTGCCTAATAGAGCACAGTTCAGTCTGTCAAATACACAAGTGTGCAGCCAACAAGTTTGTGTAGTATTTCTTTACAAATACCATCACTAGGCACTGTAAACAGGAGTGGAAACCTTCACCTCTTGAATGCATGCATTCAAGAGCATTAGGTTCTGCCCATTACTATTGCATTCGTGCACATTTTGAAATAGAATTGAAATTTAGAATTCTAAAATTCTAAGTTCTACAATTTAGCATGCAAGAGTGACCTTCTCCAGTAGATCCAATAGCAGTGTGTCTACTAACTCATTTGGTAATGCTTTACTTTTCAATGGCCTTATTTCAGTGTATTTACCTGTGTATTAGCCTATGGAAACATATTATAAATACACAATACAATGTAGGTACTTGATGAAAATCTCTCTAATACATAATGTTTGTATAATTGTGTAACATCAAGTACTTACACAGTAATACTGTGTACTTGCAATACTTTTCCATAGGCTAGTCTCTAGGTTAATACACTGGAATAAGGCTGTTGTAAAGTATCAGAACTAATTACCTCTATCATGTCGATAAGGTTGTAGAAGTACTGCGTGTTGTCGATGGTCAGCTTGTTGTCCCGATAGATCACCCGGTAATGGATGACCTCTCCAGAGACGCTGACACACAGGACGTAGTCACCAGGGTGGCGGATGGACTCTCGAACCAGGAACAGGCCGTCCTCCACCGGCCGCAGCTTACACACCGCCTCTGGGCCTGAGATCTTCCCATGGAACCAACTAGCAACCAAACAAAAAAATGTATAAATAAATAAAATTTAAAAAAAGGTACACATCTATATACATACATTTATACGGAATGACAGGGAGACTAAAATCATCTGATTTTATTCACATGCATCTATCTCAGTACTCAGCAAAGTCAGCTAATCATATTGAACACTGTGCATTTGAGATTCCCAAATTCATCCTATGGATGCTGTATGGGATTGGCAGAGAGACAATTTCTTCAACAGGCAAAGCAGAAATTCAAAGAGGTGTCTGACGTTTTGTGGTTAACACTGCGGACAAAAGACAATTCGAAAAAAAGGAAGCTGGAGCTATTTATATTGAAAGAATGTTGTGTGTTTGTCCAACAACAGCCCACACTGTGCGGTCACAAGACTGGCTTTAACAATCATCCAATACAAGAGAAATTCTGGGGTAGAGAGAAAAGGAACTGAGAATGTGGGCAAACCAGCATGCACACCTCCATGAGTGAGAAACATCTTGTACGCATATATGTTGCATTCCACTGTAAAACTCAGGTAAGGTTTCCTCCCAGCAGGTCAAAGGAATGTATGTAAAATTTGTACAAGAACAGAATACATACGGCATGAGGCTGAGACTGGGGTCGATGCGTAGGGCCTCTCTTTCACGAACATTGGTGGAGGTTATGAGCCCTTCCTCTCCAGTGACGTTGTGTCTCGCCTTGTAATAGCCCTTTCCCTAGAAATCATCATAGAAAGTGTGCTTACACCTAATGGTCATGAAAAGGTCATAAAATATTATTTAGTTGTCTGCTAGATGTTAAAACAACATTTTTTCCCTACAACAGACCTTTTTCACAGCAGTTATTTTGACATGAATAACAGGGCAAACACAGGTGTTACTAATGACATTAATTAAGGTTCTGGTCTATTACAGTCCTAGTGTTGTTCATGCTGGCTCACTGGAAAGACTGTGCTACACTTAAATGGATCAGAGCCTTAATTAATGTCATTAGCAACACCTCTGCTTACCTGCTACTTCGTGTCAAAGTAGCTGCTGGAGAAAAGGTCTATTAAGTGCGTGCAAATGGTTTCTTGGCAAATTAAGCATTATCACTTTAACTCTGTTGATGTGCCATCTGCAGCTTCTCTACAACACGATCATGACAGTACCATGCCTGCGTCCAGAATGGTGAGAATGTCTCCTTTTCGGTATGCCAGTTCACCAGACTTGGGCTTCTTCTGGTCCCCCTTGGCTACACATTGTGTACCTGCAGCCCAGCTCCTCTACAGGGGCAGAGAGATAATAACCAGGAAGGCCTTGAACCCAAAACATTCCAGGGTGAAAGAGGTATTACTTCTGAAATATTTATCACACGGAACAAGTTATTTCCCCAGATAAAAGTGGGATTAAATCAAACCTCTTCCATGCAAAGACCTGTTGTGAAAATTCAGTATAAATCATTTAATTTGATGCACACAGGCTACATGTAGCCTATTGTGGTCTATGGTACATACCAGTGACATCATCTGTGGTAGGTTGTGTTCAATATGGGTTTCCAACACTTGAGAGAGCTCAACACCTGTCAGAGAAAAATGTCTTTGAGCGACCTTACAACACTTTCAGTCGACTAGATTTCTAGAGAGGGCTATACTGCAGAGTGTGAAGGACACTGGACACAAACAATAGACCTTAGCTTTATGCATGCTCACGCTGCAGAAACTAAGATAACAAAAGGCAAAGATGAATGCTCTGACAGCTTTGCACAGTCAGGTTTCTCCTACTACACAACATGCAGCTGTAATAGATGTTAACAGCATCTCGCATTCCAGTACCTGTGGCTCTCCAGCAGTGTGCGTGTGTGAGAGAGAGGGAGAGAGAGCTGGGTGCTGAGGTCAGGAGAGTGAAGGTGGTGAATCAAATAAACACAATAACTCCCAAATCCTCAGCAGCGAGCATCCCTCGTAGCGCCGGTCCACATCGCAGCACGTCCCGGCCGCTGTTGCTGCAGACAGGTTTCCCCATTGACTGAATGAGCCGCGGCTGTTATTCCCACCACACACCTCTAGTTGTAGCGTGCGGTGAACAAAGGAAACGCTGTGCACTAATCTCTATCGGGCTACTTCCTCAATATTAGGAAAATATACTTCATATGTGCTCAGACGACGTAAGGAGTGACGTGCGGCGGTCACATCCCCAAGCTTTCCAAACAGTTTTTTTTATTCTTAAATATTAATTATAAGGGTGTGTAGCGGTTAATTTGAAAACTAAACTCCTTCATTTGAGAAAATTCTTCAAACTAAGTAAATATTTTTTTTAATTTTGTATTTATTTTATTTTATTTGTTTTTTGTTTGTTTGTTTTTTACAACTTTACAGACAATACAACTTTGGAGACGAAAATGGCTTAAAAGTATTTAATATCTCCCCTTAAATTTAGGCGGCACTACAAAGACATTCAAATAATAGGACAGCAACGTTCACACTTCGTTTAACAATACAAAACTGATTGCAACATCCTTCTGAAATAAAACAAACAATATGTCTGTGATGTTCTTATTAAAATGAAATCAAACAAAAACAAAACTGCACATTAATTCTCACATGAACCTTCAAACCAAAAGACTTGTGCAATTCTTTCTCCATCCTACATCTTTGTGAAGTAAGATAATTAAAATATTGCAAGACAGTAACAACTCATAAATGTTCCCCTTTTCTGAATCCTCTGTCTTAATAAGAAATCTCTAATACACAACACAACGCAGGCACAAGGAAGAAAGTAAGTCGAAAGACTAGTAACCCCTTGATCATTACAGTAGATATTCAGTCTTATGTTTTTCTGACTAAAATCTGTCTCCTCCGCTTACCCATACTCTGGAAGAAAATCATTACTAGGCATATTCAAATGATAACATTATGGCTGCATACAGTAACATTGTCATTTTATAAGTGCTTCATTCCCTCAGCATGCTATACTGTGCAACATAAGACTTCTCTCTCACACACACACTTTACACCCCAGTGTTATTTCCACAAAAATTTCATAGTGCAAAGGGGTGTTGCACAAAGCCATCTCTGTAGGTTTATGACACACTTCAGGGCCTCTTGGAAAAGCAATTATTTTAGTGTATCGTTTGTAAGGTGTGATGTAGGCCTTTGGCTGGATCTTAAAATTCCTTTAACTGTCTCCTTCCACTTTTCAAAACGCATTACAAGAAAATGTCAACACAGCTTTTGAGGGGATTCAAGGGTGGAGGGAGAGAGGGCATTAAGGGTTAGGGAGTCAGGTACACCCGTTTCAATCAACACCATTTTTTTGTGATTATTAATGTGTCATTACCTGTATTTTAGGCACCATGAACAGCACAGTATGTAAATCCCTTACTTAGTGAATCTATGAACTCAAACAGTCTCAAAGCCTCACTAAAAGCAAAACCCCATCTTTTTATTCCAGACATGAAAACACATATCAGTGTACAAAGTCACGCACCGGGGTTAGTTCAGTGACTCCCGACTTGCAGTCAAGATGACAAAACTGAACCGGCCTGGAGAGCAGTAAGGATTCAAACTCTTCTTCTCCAAGAAGAACTCAAAATAAAGCTTAAGGTGCTGATGATTACATTTTACTGGAGGCTTAAATATCAGAGTACCTCTAACACACAGAAAACAATGTCTAGGTGACAGTGGTTGGTACAATTAATGTGAATGAATGCAGGAGGCGGGGAGGGGTGGTCAGTAGTTAGTGTGCAAGTATACTAGAAATGGAATGATGCGATCCTTAGCTCCCTTGGAACCTTTTCAACACAAACTTGTAGCCAATTTCCTTAGCACACTTTTAGGTACAGTACATCTGCAGTAAAATACTATGTGGGAGAAGGAATTGCAGTACAGATTCTCAACTTCAGTCCTCCCCCTCTGACATTCTCTCCTCTCCCTTCAAGGGCAGACACATAACAAGTAAAGTCAGTTATATTCATATGTGTATAGCTGTGTATTAAGATTATTTTCAAAATAAGAAAATGTTAAAGTTGTGACATTCTACCAGTTTCTACACTAGCGAATACGCTGCTCTGGAGGCGGAGGTCAAGCTTCTGCCGTTTCCTCCTTCTTGTCTTTTTTGCCCTCGCCCTCGCCTTCGCCTGTGTCGCTGACATCCCGCCTCCGTTTGCGGTTGCGGGCGCTGGCCTTGGACGCCGGTAGGGACTCCATGCCCAGGACCTTGTGGATCTGACGGAATGCGAGCAGCCGCAAAGCATGCTGGAACCACAGGAAATGGGACAGAGGGAAGGTTAGCTAAATTTCAAGCAACTTCACTGAACCTACTTTGCTTGCACCATAAGCACTTGGATGTGGGCGCGTACCTGTGCACTGGCAGTAATGTCTTCTCTGGCTTGATCAGTCATGGTTTCCAATGCATCTGTTGGCTCCTTCTCACAGGGGTCCAGTAAACCTGGACCTTCTGAGCAAAGGGAGGAACATATATGACCATGACACAAGAAATTAGGAAAATCAAGATAGATGCAATTAACATATCCGATAAAAATCTACTGAACCAATCCCACTTTAAAAGGTTCATGTTTAACCCGCTGATTTTTTTAAGTGAAGCACTGCAGATGGGAATGCATCCCTATTATGAAGACAGTTTGAGATAACCAAGCTTCATTTTTGTTGCAAGTCAGAATAGCTTGGAACAAGCATGTGCAAGCAGGCTTTCTGATACAGTGAAGTAATGCGTTCATTCCTGTGTTATGCATGTCTAACAGTGTCTCATTTGTCTGACCTGGCAGGAGGATGCCAGTGGAGATACACTCCAGCACCCTGCGCATGGCCTCCCCAGGGCTCAGCGGGCCTGTGGCACTGCTGATGACTTTCTCTACCAGCAGCTCCATGGCCTGGAGGAACAAACACATGGGAAGATATACAGACACTGAAATGGAACAAAGATGCCTAGATACTGGATTGATATCCCTCTCTTTTTCTGCATCTTGCCTTTTGCAACAAGAACCTGGTCAGAATATTATGAAATAGACTATTGCCTTACAAGAGATAACACAACATGAGCTGTGAGTGTTTTCAAAAATGTTTTTTTATGATATTCTACTGTTTTAGACAGTATATAGTGCAGAGCTGAAGTTTTAAATTAACAATTTTATTTGGAATACAGTTTATTCCCACCAAAAAAGAAAGCAATTGCTCAAAAACTAAAAGGTAAAATAAATAAATAAATAAATGAAAGTAGTGAAAGAACTAATAAACTGATTAACAAATGGGTGATACAGATAGACAGACAGAAAAAAACAAACATGCGCCTAAGCCTGAGCCACTTACCCAGCCTGGCATCTTGCCCCATGTTGGCACCCGCTGGCACAGATCTCTCAGCACCCTGATGATGATCACACAAGACTGCAGGCCATTGGCCCGGGCCTAAAGTGATGCAAATAATCATCAGCATTAAGGCAAAGGTGCTTAGTGCTGCTACATTGAATTTCTGACCAATGTCATCATAAACACAACTATTAAAGCAAGCACAATCAAATCACAAAATTGTCATACTATATACAAAATTGTCATACTTTCTTTTGCCAGTAGTTCAATGGCAAATTCTTCATTATTTTGTAAGCTGCAATATTAACGTAATGCGTAACTTAAATAGCTGCAAATAATGTGTTTTACTTCTTCTTTTTGAATTAAAAAAACTCTTAATACTGCTTATTTCTACACATCAATTATTATCAAATGTTAAAGACCACCTCAGTGCATGGTAACAGCTAATACACTGTAAAACTGATTAAGCCATGCGAGGTTGCTGTGAGGCTTTTACCTGGAACCATTTTGCGTGTCGGAGAGCGGCTAGGTATTCTAGGCATTTTTTCTTATTCAGGACATCAGGAGGATCCTTCTCAGCCATACCTGATGGAGACAACATGTACCGGCTCAATGCTAACTGCTGAGCTAATGCAAGAGCCAAAAGATCACTGCAATGCACAAACGTCACAAGGCTTATTGTTAACTGTTGTTGTAGATTAACTGACCAGGGATGAGATTACTAAAACATTCTTAGCATTTGTCTAAAGCGAACAATTTCTGGGCAAATCTCAAAATCTTCCCATGACTCCTTAAAAACTCTCATAAGTTTGATGCAGTTTGTTTTAAAAGAGGGGAAGATATGAGAAAACAAGCAAAGCATTTGTCCATCAACTCAGGGCCTCACTGATACAGGAGTTTTCACAATTGCCATTAACACTTTTTACCTGTATATATCAGCCCAAATTTTCATGTTTTATTGCATTGAGGAACTTCAATGAAACCCTGTTGAGGCAGACTTTTATTTTTAAATCTTAATTTGGATTTAGTTACCAGAAAAACCATGGTAAAAAAGCCTAATCATTTCTGATCATGTATTGAAACCAGACAACTAAAAACAATGTTGGATTGAGCAATTATGGGCAACCTTTAATTAATATTATAGAAGTGCCTGGAGCAATTGGAGGCGACTGAAATTATGAGGCGGCCTCTTTTGCACCCTCCTCTTCAGGCCAGTCCACAGGCTTGGACTGAGCACATTTCAGATCCTTGTCCAATTTAAACATGAAATTGATTCCTTTTTTGGGGAAGAAAACATTTTCCCCAAAAAATCTTGGTATCTGGAGCTTTTCACACTTTTCACTCCATCCTACAGTCCAGTGGCCTGAAGTTGGCAAGGATCTAGTGGTGCAATATTCCTGCTATTTGTTAAAGTCTTCACTGTGCTCCAGGCATAGTGTTTAAAATGTTTTCATATCCCTCTGCTCATGTAAAACCTTCAACATTATCATCTGGAAGATTTTTATTAGCTCCTCATTGACAGTTAAATTTCCACAAGATTACAATCCAAATTTTTTAAGATGATGATGATGATGATGATGATCGTAGGTGATGATGATGATTATTATTGTTATAGGTGTGGACCAGTGCTTCACTCAGTTTTATTCTTATCAGGCTGGAAAAGCCTCAGAAACAGTTCTTAGTCCACTGAAACCCATATAATGAACTTTCAGGTGGGTTAGCAGCTCTGTAAGGCAAGGTGACCCATCCTCACCTATTCAATGGTGGGAACACCTCTGGTGTGCATCCTTATGCAGCCAAGAGGGTTTACTTTTGAATTTCATGCATACATTGTCAGAAATGAGCGGCCTTTTCTTTTCACCTTGATTTTTCTGGTTACTGTATGCGAATAAAAAGTGTCTGATTTAATAGATTTTTATTTCAGGTCCCGGGGCAATAAAAAGTGGCCTATTTGAAAGGGTGTGTGGACTTTTGATATCCAGTTTATCTGTGAAAGATCAATACATCTGCACTACTGTATTTACTGGTTTGGCCCAACTCTGCTTAGACAGTAATGGATTACTGATCTGCCACAAAATTTTAAGGAAACTCATCCCAAGCTGATAAACAAAGAACAAAGAGGGGCACTTTTTTTGGGCATGCCTCCCTATTTTAACAACTGAAAACATCAACAAGCAAAGCAGCTTCAGTGAGGTCAAATCTGTTAAACAATATGTGACACAGCCAGGGGTGAAGTTCTTACACTATAAATTAGTGTACAAACTTGGCACAAAAGAAAATTTTGTGTGCCTGGTTTGGACATAAATGAAATAATCCATGAAAAAAAGAGTCCATGAAAAATCTATCCTTGACTTCCAGGACAAATTCACGAAACATTTACAAAATGGATGTGTCACCTCAAAATGTCAAATGACAAATTTTTCTCATGCATCCACTGTGGTTATTGAGAGCTGTCATTAGATTTCACAAGATAAACTTAGGGGCTTTCCACACTTCCATGTTCACTGGCACTGCAGCAAGAACAGAGGACATTAGCTTTGTTACAGGGGAAATACATGAAAATCAGCCACTTTTTTGAAGTCTACACGACCATACCACTTAGAATCAAAAGCCCACATTTATCATGCCTCTTAGAGTTGGGAGTACTGATTTGGGAACTGTTATGCCCCTCTAATCTTAGCGAATAAGAGGATCCTCAGCATTCCCACTCTGAAAAGCTTAATAAACACGGGCAACCTTGTTTCTGTTCCTTTATTTTACTATTCTTAGTGGTATGTGTACAAGTGTGGTCTTCAGAAGAGTCATTGGGTTGCCTAGGTCTGCTGATACAGAATTAGGGGCACTGATCAACAAACCCAAACAAAATAGAGAAATAAAACGGCCACAGAAAACATCTCTACCATGTTTTCCAAATGGGAAAAAATACATTAAAATGCTGACAGATACTGTAACAGGCGCGGGAGTGTTTGCAACACAATGATCTTGAAAATTGCCTGCACCATTAAAGGGGAAGGGGGGGAGGTGAGTAATGATAATGGTTTCACTGATGTCATCGTAACATTTCTTCAATACTGACCATTGTGGCAGTTTAAAATGACACTCCAACACCTTATTGATAATGATAATACCATTTTATGTGGCAGGGATGAGAGATAAGGGAGTGGGAAGTCATTGGACCTCAGAATCCCCATCATCATTATAATCACACATTAATGCAACAAGAACACCTGAAGTTATTTGAAATCTTAAAGCTATGATTATTTCTCCAAGTAGCATCAGTATGTGAGACTATTCTCATCCCTGGGCATTATCTGAACATTAATGACTCCTGTCTGTTTTGATCATAATTTCCCAAAGGTATATCTGAGCGTGTGTTCACAAGATAAACACACACCCTGCTGGCACAGAAAGGTCGGAGAGCCCGGCTTTTGATTCCCATGTTGTGGAAAAGAAAGAAAGAACTGGGGGACTACGGTAACTGCAAAAAATGGGAAAATAAAAAGAAGTAGGGCAAATGAATGGGTGACTCTGGTCCTGTTTTTAAAGGGCAAGGGGTTAAAGAAAAAAATAAGCAATCATTTTTTTAAAACCGTGGTTTGTGGGCTT
>OMKZ01041717.1:5712-16197 GCA_900302535.1 Neoniphon sammara | reverse complement strand
TGTTCCAATTCGACGGCTGGGACCTGCGAGGAGCCCGGCGCTGAGGGGATGACGCCATTTTCGCCACGTTTGGAGCGAGGTAGCCGGCTGTTGTGTTTTCTGAACATGTCATATGGGTGTATTCCAAAGTGTTCCGTGCCCTGGAAAACTTTCCCCGTCTCTCTGTGAAAGGTCGAAGGGCACTGGGATGATCGCTAAGCCGGGATGGTATCTAAGCTGCCTGCTGAGGCTTCTCTCTGTCTTGAATGTTTGGTGGTGTTCAGTGGATTCTAAAGTGTTTGCATCATTATCCATGCGAGGCATTTTGTGTTGTTTAAGAGGGATGAAGCATTGTTATTATTCACGAAATTACCGATTACATTGGTTTAAGGTTTCTGCTACTCCTAATGCCAGTGTCCTCATTTTGCACAGGTTTACCTAAAGCCTTTCATCTAGCAAGGACTGTGCTACTGACACAAGTCCTCCATGACAGATTGTTTCAATGAACTAATATTACCAGGCAATAACGACAATTCCAGTCGGTAAGCTGAGTTTTGGCTAATATGCTGTAGAAAATTGTTTTCCGGAGACTAGGCAGTGAATCACTGGATGCTTTAAAAACATATTCCAGGCTTCTTTAATGCTGCAGTGTTGTTACAGCTGCATGAAACCCCTCATTACTCCAAATCCTGTTTTTTTTATTTCCTTTTTTCTTTTACCTCTATCCACTTCTTACTTTTGCCCCACAGCGCTATAACTTTTTTTTTTTTCCCATAGATGCCGTATCGAGTTGCTTTCATCCCTGATTTCTGGTGCAAAGGCACACCATGAGCAGGGAGATGCTGCGGTAAGCAAAGCTGTGAATGCTGTCATGTGGGCTTCCTTTTTAACAAGCTTCGCCATTTCAGCTGCTGTGTGAATGGGGGGGAAGAAGAAAGAGAGTGTGAGAGAAAGAGAGGGAGGGAGAGAGGGAGAGAGAGATGGAAGGAGAGATGCCGGGAGAGAGGAGCGGAAGGAGAGAGGGGGAGAGGGGGCAAGGGAGAGATAGAGCGAGAGAGAGGCAGAGAGAGAGGGGGAGAGAGAGAGAGAGAGAGAGAGAGAGAGAGAGAGAGAGCGTTCATTCCTGTCTTTTTTTCTGAAAATGGAGTGATTTTCCTTCCTTGGGCACAATAGGTCCTCTGTGTCTTTTTAGTGGCAGTGAAGGAAAGAGAGCGAGCACTCTCTCTCTCTCTCTCTCTCTCTCTCTCTCTCTCTCTCTCTCTCTCTCACACACACACACACACACACACACACACACACAGGGGATATAGGGGAGGGTTGGAACATGTGCAGCCTTGCACACCAATGAGGAAGCTTTCTACCCAGAACACTCTCTTCTCTTATCTTGCAGCCCTGGGACCCTGTGTGTGTGTGTGTGTGTGTGTGTGTGTGTGTGTGTGTGTGTGTGTGTGTCTGCATGTGAGTGAGTGAGCGAGTGAATAAGTGAGTGTGTACGTATTTTAACTCATACGTGGGAATGATGGTGGCAGCATCCAGTATCTTTGGTGAACTGTCAGTCACTCAGACCCTCCGCTGCTCTCTTTTTGAGATATGATAGAAATATATTAAAAGGTATTTTGCAGATAATTGTTGCTCTCTGTCTCTCTCTCCCTCTCCCTTCCTCTCTCCATCTCTCTCGCCCCTTTCCCTCACTCCGTCCCTTACTCTGACTGATACGATAGAAAGCTATACATTGGTATTCCTACAGTGTGTGGCTGTGTGTGGATAAGCGATTCAGAGATGACTTTGAAGCATAAGGGCTGTTGCTTTCAGTTGATTTATAATAGCCGTTTTCCAGGGCCTTTTGTGTCTTTGTGGGTGTGTGTGTGGCGCTTCAGAACTTTCCCGTGTGTGTGTGCGCGCGTTATGGCGTGTGTGACGTTGCCTTTTCACATACCGATTTTAATCATTTTGCTGCAGAGTGCTGCAATCCATTTTCCTTTCTCGCTGCTGCGCGTGCTTGTGCGCCGCTCTTCGATGTGTATCCATATTCCATCACTCAATTTAGCCGTTCCCCTTAACTCATTTTCAATTATGTTCACGTCATCCCCAGCTGTCATTTCCTATTCGGAGGTTTGGCTTTCACTTAAGCGACTCAGGCACAGGGCTTCGACTTGGACACAACTGTTTAACTTAGCTCCATAATGTCTTCTTGCTCTTTGAAGTTCTTTATTATAAGGCTGCTTCCAGAGGGTGGTCGTATCTAGACGGCAGGCAGGTGAATTACTTCCCCTTTTAGACGTGTGTTTCGCTCAAGTCTGTAAAAGGAAGAACTGGGCTCGGATTCTGAACATCTAGTGACCCAGCTATGGTGAAAAGCAGTTCAATTCTGTCTGCAAATGAGAAAGAGACTGTCAGGAAGAAAGATGGCAGGAACATTACTGATTTATGTGTTATTTTTATGCTGTTCTCTTGAGACGCCCTATGGTACTCGGTTCCATTGATTCCTGATAGACTCGCTTTGTATTTTGCAGGGATTTTATCTTGTTGCATTTCATAATTTATACTTACAGTTAATTTCTTGTCAGTCTTGTTTAATTTAATACTCTTTACATCCTTTCTCCCAAGTCCTTTAACACCTTACTGCCTTATTTCCCTTAAATTGTCCCTTAAGTAACCTCAAAGTTCGAATTTTTCTTTTCCATGTAGGACAATGTCACATCCACATTGTGTAGCTGCTTCATTGAAGCGACATCACACTTCTACGGCGTGAAATCTTCAAAGCCAAGATGCTATTGTTTTATGGCTGCAGCAACCATGGGATTTCTGTTAGTGTTTAAAATAAAGTTTTGTGGGTTTGAACAAAGCTCGGCCACTCAGCAATGATTAACCCACTGGCGGGACTGGCAGGTAGTAAGAGGTTTAAAGGTGCCTGTGCTTGTCTGTGTCTGTTTAGTTTGTGTTATTTTCAATTTAACCCGTGCATCTTTTCTTGATTTGTAAGAGAACAACCTTACATAGCTTTGAGTATTGCCATTTTCTTTGTCAGTGACCACATAAACATGTAGCCAGGTAGTCAGTTAATAGGTATGACTGCACCCTCCAGTAAGTCTTTCAGTGAGATTAACCTGATCAGCTTCAACCCGTTTGCCATTTCAGTTCAGTGGGGTGACCCTTTTGAAAACTCTGCTCACCAGGAGCGTTTCAGCCTGATGTTCTCTGTGTAAATGGCTGATCGTGTCACACAACTCTGATGCATGCATTTCATACACACACCAGATGGCAATGTGGCAACTTGGTGATTTACTATATGAAAGAAGAACGAGGGAGGAAAAGCTGCTGGGGCTTAAGTATCTTTTAGCACTGAACGCACACAATGTATGTGCAATAACAAATTCAAATCTGTTTTTTTTTTTTTTTTATTTAAACTAGAAAGTACTGTGCAAAGCATTCATTCTCTGCTTACATAAGAGGTGTGCAGCGCTGCCATCTCATGCGTCTAAGCATTAGGAGACATATAAGCGGAGCATATTATAATTAAATAAATACATGCAGAAAAATTATAACCAGCTACCCACATCATCTCCTTTGCATGTGTATCCCTGTTCAGATATTAAAGCTTTCATGATCAGATTAGGCTGATTCATAGTTTTCCATATATAGTCAGTTACAGCCACGTTAGCGCCTGTCTTGCTTCATTGCCCTTGCTCATTAGCTGCTGACGTTAAGCTAGCAGATCTTTCAAATGTTAAATGTTACTGTCTTCAAGCTTAATCAAGTATTACTACTACTAATACTACTCCCGCAGCTGCTAGGCAGGGGTATTTGCATAGTTGTATTGGTTGTATTTGATTTATCATTTAAATTTTAATTAGATTATTGTCGGCACTGAACAGCACAGCGCAGGAGCACATGCAGACTCTGTGAAAACAGTGGCTTCACCTAGAACTGCGTGTCTGAAGGGTTTTAGAAAGTTATATTTGGCACTACAATATATCAGCTGGGCTTTGTTTGAGGTACTCCATGTACTTACAGGCATTGAGTGTCTTGTACATGATACTCAGACGACCGTGCCTGATTTCCAGGGTGATAAGAAAGGGTTTAGCTTGTCTTTCTACAGTGTGCTTTAATCAGTCAGAGAGGCTCTTCACCTTGCCATCGCTGGATTCTGTGGTAGAGGTGTATTATCTGACTGTATTTTGACAGTGTCCTGAAGAAACATTGATTTTCCAATTTTGCCCTTTATGTTCAGTAACTGTCAGCCAATATTGCCTGTCCCGTGTAGAAGTCCATGTTTCAGGACTTCAGGACAAGGCCAGATCATCTATAATACAATGTAAGTTGTAAAAAAAAAATGCTTAGACATTTATGGTAAAATCGACCAGTTTGCCTCAGTGACTAAACTGAATCTTTGTTGATTACAAATGTTTCTTAAGGCCTTTCATTTAGTCTCAAGGCATTCTAGTTGTCAGTGCAATAACCTTACTGAGAGCAATGCAGCTTCTATCATATCAGTATTGGATATCGCAGATGTTTAACCTAGTTGTATTTGTTTTGTGGTTGTCCTAGTTCACGCCAGCAGTGTTATACTGCCTTAACTCAAAGTGTTTCGACAAAATTGGCACATATGGCTGAACGTATGTCAGAGAACTTGTCTTTTTTTTATCAACTCCATCCACTTGCTGCTTCCTTCTTACACTTGCACGTAACTCCATCTGTCAGTAGTTTTGGGTATAAGAGGTTCTCCAGCAAATTGTTTGTGCCTGCATCGACAGCACTTGGTGAATCTTCTGAATGTTTTGATATGGATTATGCGAGGGAGGCATGACTACAAACAGGCAGTATCTTCATGCAGAAATATTGGAAAGTAAGGGGTTTGGAGATTGAGGGAAGTCTGCATTTACCTTCAGCTCTGACAACCTGGGTTCAACTCCCAACTCATGCCAAGAAAGTACTTATACAGTGAGCGGACTCTTCATTTTTAGCAAACAGTTGTCTTATTTAGCCATGACCAAAACCTTACACTAACCAAATTATTTGTTGCCAAACTAAACCAGAGACACTGTCATTATTAAAGGAAACTAGACACCTTAGAAACGTCCCCAGGCTGTAGGGTCGTGACCAACACGGCAGAGTCCTATCTCTTTGCATGGAAAGTTGCCTATATCTCACGTTCTGATGTATGTATCATCATTTGCTTTTCATATATAGAGACACTGTCAAACTGTGTACAATATAGAGTCATTTGTTCTGGAGGACTTCAGTACCACAGAAAAACTTTCCTCTCACCAAAACTTATCTGCTGTGCTGTCCACAGCCCCAAGAAACAGCAAGATTACCCCATTCTGATTTGCAGCATCCCGTGTCATTGCCATGTTAACAGTCATGTTTGCATGTAATTGAGCTATAGGGATTGTTTTAAAAATGCGCACATTAGATTTTTACCTGTATCAATTCCATGTGTCGAGCAGACCAGCAGTTTATCCAGGCTACAGCATTGTTGTTTGTTGAGCTGTTGCTCACTACTTGTGCGACTCTGCTGTAAATATAAAAGTTCCACGGCTATGAAAAACCATGTGCCGCCATCTATAACATTTCAAATTTTCCCATTGTAAAGTGACAGAGTTCCCATTCTCCTTTTACAGTCACAGTGTCTTTGCCTACACTTAAAGCAGCAGTAATCAAAATTGCTAAATAATTAGTGAGGACTGTTTGGGTTCAACTGACAAAGGCATGGAATAGCATGTAATTTAGTGGTTGATATTGTTTAACAGTACTCATACTCTGCTTGAGTCACTAATAAATGATGTGATTATTTTTGTCAGTTGTTAGCTAAACCTTTTCATATGACATGTATTGTCTTTAGCTGTATGTCGCAGCATTTATGGGTATGAGGAGATTCTTGAGCTAGATATCTTTGATTGTACTGACAGCTTTGAGTTTAAGAGGTTTACCTTGGCTAGTGGGACATGACAGCATCTACTTTTGCTGGCTACATGACTATAATATCAGGTTTGAGGTTCTTTAGCTAGCTGTGTTTGACTTTATAGTATCAGTTTTGAGTGGTTGTGTGTTATTTGCAATGCAGCTTTTTATATTGGATAGCTGCTGTCTTGGCCTGCTCTCTTTCAAGAGATTCTTATATCTCAGTGAAACTTAACTGGTTAAATAAAACAGACATGCTTTATTTGTTGGCTGTATTTGACTTCATCTACAGTATTGGGTTTCAGACATTTTTTCGCTAGATTTTTCTTCAGCCAGTTCTTTGGCCAGGATCTTTAGCCAGTTGTATTTGACTTTATCTACAGTATTGGGTGTAAGAGGTTCTTTATTTTTTTATGTGGCTGCATCTAGCAGTTGCAATGAGTTATTCATCTTGTCTAATGTGACTGCGTCTAAAGAACTGCATTAAAGGAGTTCTTTAGCTAGTTGCATAGCATTTGCATTAGTCTAAGATCTCGTTTTTTTGTGCTGGAAGGAGGCGCTTAGCTGCTGTTTGGATTAAAGGCCTCTCTGTCTCCAGTCGTGGGTTTTTGGTCGAGGTCAAGGTGTTCGATCAGGAGACGATTCCTGTGACAAGAGGATATAAAGGGGAGAGGAGAATCAATTACAGAGAGAGAGAGAGAAAGAGACATGGTGGGAAGAAGACCAGTAGAGAGACAGAGAGAAAGAAAACAGAGGTATGGAGGTACAGAGAGGCCAGGAGGGAGCAGGAAGGCAAAAGCGAGAGGATCAATAGACTACACTTGGTTCAATAAACAGATTCGACTTGTTTTTTTTTTCCTTCCCTGAAGAGGAATTCCATGTGTGTGTGAGTGTGTACATGCGCGCATGGATGTGTGGAAATGTGTGCTTTCTATCAAAAGAATGGTGCATGTGTCTCTGTGTTACACCGCGGTACAGCTCCAGGTGTCTTGATCTGGTCACTGTTGGTATTAAGGGATTTTCCTCATATTTATGGTTAACAAAAGCTGATAGCATGGGGCTTCTGAATAGCCCTAGGGGAGGGGTAGGGAGAGGGAGAGAGAGAGAGAGAGAATTTAGGGGAAGGAGAGGGAGAGAGAATGAAAAAGAAAGACAGCGAGAAAGTGAGAGAGAATAAAACTTAAGAGAACGTACCCTTAGGCCTATTTAGTCATTCAGAATTCATTCCCTCTAATGGATCAGACTTAGTTTAAATCACACCGAAATCACTGCAGATCTATCCAAGCTCTTGTTGTTGCTTAGTGGGTTCAGACTGAAGCTGGATTCGCACAGGAAAAGAAAAAGGCTTATTTTAACCCAATATGTTCCAGGTCTGACCTTTTCATGGCTGGGTTAACACAGACTAAAGCTATTCAAATGTAGGTCAGGCACTGGAGGGGGGTGACAATCACTTTCATTCTGTGTGAAACCAGCTTCAATGCAACCTGCTTGCTCTGAGTGGCAGAGGGAAGGAAGGAAGAAAGGGAGGAAGGAGAGGAGATAAGGAACAAAGAAAGTAAAGAACGGATGAATGAAGCAATTGAGGGGAGGGCGATATGAAGAAAGGAAGAAGGAAAGGATGAATGGAGGAAGGAAGCAAGGACACAGGCATGGCATTAATGAATAGAGGCACTTTAATTCCAACTGATTTCTCTGTAATTCAGTCCTGAGGCTGCGGAGACTAATAAAAACATGTGTTATTATGATTTTCATCACAGTTAATATCACCACTAACCCCGTTTTTCATAAAGTGCGGCTTTATCAGGATTATTACTGTGACTGGCGTGTATTAGCTGAAAAGAAAACCCCGGTTTATCACGAGTTAGTGATGAAAGCAAGCCAGGACGGCGGGACAGACGGCAGGGAGGGAGTAAAGAAGAGGGAGAAATTACGAAAGTGGGGAAGGATGGATGGGTGGATGAAGGAGGGAGGGTGGGAGAATGCCAGGAAGGAAAGAACCCAAAAAAAAAAAAAATGAAGGAAAGAGGGAGGGACGGAAAGGAGAACGAAGCCCCTTTATTTTTTCAATTCAAACTTCATAGTCCTATAAGGCTCCAAAATGAGCTTTGCAGACAAGATTTACCATAAAAAAACACGTATAAAATCACACAATAACCATAAAATCACAATAAACAATAAAAACTCATAGTATAAAAGCACAATAAAAAGTCCCCATAACATATACCTATACATCAGTTAATAAGGCGAGACAAGGCTGCATTTGCTACTTTTTTATTTCACACTGCAGACAATAAATGAGTGAATAGATGAGCAAATACTATTGGGCTCAGCATTGATCATCTGCTATTTCAGTATACTGCCGCATCTCCGCATGCCTCAGCACAATGTGCAGACCACTATTTCTTTCCTACTGAGCGCTGCCTGCTGTCCTGCCTCCCTCCACGCTGCTCAGCTTTTCTGCCCCGCGTAACACAGAAATCTTATGGGGAGCCATGAAGCGCTACTGACCGACTGATTTCATTCACTTGTGGTATAAATTGCACCAAAGTCAACCTCTTTTTTTCCCCCTTCCCTTTCTTCTTCCTTTCTTCCATCAACTTTCACTTTATTACCTTTTTTTTTTTCCAGGCATTAGCACGCATCTTTTATTCAGACTGCGACTTTAGATATGATTTAGCCGGATTACGTTTACACCTGACATAAAAGTGCGCCCCCGGTATACACATTCAAATCCAATTTCTTTTTTTTCCCTTGCCAAAATGCAAATTGCCTCACACATCACTTCCCCTCATAATATTTCCTTTAAAATCCCTTAAAAATTGACAGTAAACACCTTGTCACGCCTGCTCCCCATCTGCAAGAATCCTGCAATCCACTTTTGATGTCACTATCCGAGCTGCCTGCGGCCTGCTTGATTTGGTTTATTTCTGTTACACTTTGCTGTTAATGTGGGTAAATGCATCTCTGATCACCTGTGGAAGCGGTTTGGATGCAGATATTAGAAAAATTGAGCGTCTCTACACCTGGATTTCATGTTTTTGCCCCGTCTGAATACAATCCAATCAACTGGGACGCAGGTTAAAAACAAGAGTAAAAGGGGTCTTTTGTTGAGTACTCAAATTTAGTGAGAGAAGGGGCGAGAAGGAGGAAGAGGACAGAAAAGGATAAAGGGGATGCCAAAAAATGGAAGGATAATAGAGGAGGAGTGAGAATTTGAAAGGGATGGATGGAGAGAAAAGAAGAGAGCATTTCTCAGTTTACTTATGCTGTGCGCATCTCCACTCAACTCTGTTTAGCGTCTATCAAAGCCTCTCTCCATCTCATTTCCCCCTGTATTAATGAACCGTCTTTCAGCACTTCTCATGTATTTTCAAGTGTACAAAATGAGTCCAGCTTACTATCCAGGCTTGGAGGAGAGGAAGGAGAAGAAGGAGGGAAGGAAGGAAGGAAGGAAGGAAGGGAGGAATGGAGGAAGGGAAGCAAGATGAACCAGAGGGACGGAGGAGAGGCGCCTCGTTTTTCAGTATTTCTGTTTTCCATTCTGTGCCGCTCAGCTGAACTCTGTTTTGGATTCTATCATTGAATCTCTCCATTTAATTTCCTTCCTAATTAGCTGCCTTTCATTCCTGGGGAATGCGCTGTCTGCTGCCCAGTCTAGCTGCAGCAGTCTGTTGACATGCCAGCAGTGTGTGTGAGTGTGAGTGTGTGTGTAATTGTGGGGAAGTTCAGTGTGCTGAAGTGTGTTAACATACTGTGTGTCTATGTGTGTGCGTATGAGAGAAAGACAGAGAGAGAAAATCAATAGCTAGTTATCAGATAGGGCCAGTTAAGGGCCTCTTTCTCCAAGAGGGGACAAGTTAGGGCCTCTTGAAAAAATGCACACGACTAGGTTCATGTTTATTCATGTTTATTCCCAGCTACACACACACACACACACACACACACACATGCACACAGGCTGAGGGCAGTTGAGTGATTCTAAAATCTAGCCAAGTTCAATAAAGGCTGGTCATGCTCTTTAAAACTGTGTGCATGTGGATTTGTGTCCGTGTGTGTCTATCTTCATTAGTGTGTGTGCATGTATTTATTCAGGTGGTCTGAGTTGTGGGAGCGCACTTGTATGCAGTGATGCCGCTGTCTGTGTGTGCAGCTGCTTGTGTAACAGTGAATGCCTTCGACAGCGTGATGGTGTGTGTTAGTGTGTGACTTGTGTGGGTGTGCGGGCCGCCGAGGTGTGTGACATTTAATAGTTTTGACAACATGTCGGCGCGGGCTGAACCAGTGGGAATATCTCAAGTCGATATTTCAATACAACACCCACAATCCCCCGCGGCTAAAGAGAGACAGTGTAAACAGGAAGCGCAATAAGCCAGGGATTTTGTCAGACCAATGTGATATATGGGGGTTAACAAGGTTTCACTCACTGTGTGTGTGTGTGATAGATTTCTTGATAGATTTTTTATAGATTTTGCCTTTGTCTATCTCGTTCACACCTATCGTTGTTTCTTGTATGAGTCAAAATTGCAGTTCTGTGTGTGTGTGTGTGTGTGTGTGTGTGGTTATATCATTACGAGAACCATGCTCTTAGACCTTCAGGGTGAA
>OMKZ01041716.1:4392-15685 GCA_900302535.1 Neoniphon sammara | reverse complement strand
TTTTTTTTTTTTTTTTTTTTTTTTTTTTTTTTTTTTTTTTAAAGGTTAGGGCTATAGGCATAATTTTACAACCTTATGCTAATGCTAGTTTTAATCAACCACTTTAGCAAATATCTCACATAGTCTGGTTTGGAGAATAGTTGGAGAACTGTTTTTTGTACTCCTTATGTATGAAAGGATTAAAGTTGCAAGGGAACATCCAGCACACGACTGAAAAATGTTCTTGTATTTGGTGCATCCATATTGTGTTTCAGAAACTTTTACTAATCAGAAGGAAGACCATATCCATTGCAATCAATTCTGAGGTAGGAAACACAGGAATAGTTGTTTTTTTTTTTTTTTTCTCTAAGGACACAAACAGCCGAATCATGAGCATTTCTCCATGTATGGAAAACATTGGTTTTTAGGGTTAGAAGAGGACAAACAAGTGAATTAGGTCTATACACCTAGCACACTGTTATTGAACTTTAACAATATGTCCGAAGAGAGACCGTGTCTATTTCAGTCAGGGCTGGAGAAAACACATAGAACTGGCACTGATTTAGGTTATTGGATTAGACAATGTCTCTGTGCTTGGCACGTCTGTGCTGCATTCCAAAACCCATAGAAAACATCGAAATGACATTTTTTTAAAGAGTTATACACAAACAGCAGAATACGACCAACATAAAAAGCTATACAGCCAGACTGTGTGGGAGGACATTACCCAGGAAAAGCCTGGCTGTCTCTGAATCTGGACAGTAAGAAAGGCTGGGGCAGCAGTCCCTCGCAGCACTACCAAACCACATACATGTGTGGGGACAAATGAGCAAATATCTTCTGCCAGATTCTCCGTCCAAAGCCAAGAGGGAGCTGCTTGCACTGGAAGCCTATGGTATGACTAAGCCGAGTGGGCTTGATGAGTCGACATAATGGCAGGGGAGCAGGCCGGTGTGTGTCTGGACTGTTTGTTTGTGTACTCTACTGTGGCACAATGGCGGTCAGGCCTCTTGGTGCGAGTGGTCATGGTGGTGTCTGGCCCACAGCACAGAGGGTATGGGGCAGATGGGAGTTAAGCCCAAAGCTTGGCGAGGCGGGCCGATCCAGGACAGAGACCAGAGGACCTCAGGAGGCACGTGCTGGGCCGACTCCTGCACTCACCCACTCCCCCTCTTTTTCCTGGCGTCCTCCACCGTCCTCCACCGCAACACATGTTATAGGACATAAGTGAGTTCTTTTAATAAATTTGGGGGTATTTCTTTTTTTCCCTTTATTTTACAAACCACTGTTTCTCATTACCATAAACACAAAAATGTTTCTTTTAGATGGGCACTACCAGCATGCAGTAGTTTTGCCCCCCCCCTCCATAAGATCCTCATCTTTGTACATTTCATGTTAAAGAAGATAGCGGGTTGATTTATACCTTTCAAACATAAGAAGATGTTTGAACTTGGTGCTGGAACTTAAACACATTCAAACTACATACTGCACTCCTGACATTGTCTATTATACTGCAAACCTGAATAATCTTATGAATAACGGTCGTCTCCACTCTTTTAATCCTTCACCTGTGTCACATAATTGTCCTCTTGTGAATTTGAAGGGATTTTCAAAGTGGTGTTTCTTAGAAGTCCAATAGATGGCAGACACATACAACGCAACACTGCAGAGCCAGAGATTTACAACACAATGTATTTTCCTGAACAACTGTCACCACTTTGCATTACCAGGGTAGAAAACAGCCAACCAAAGAGCAATGTTTTTTTCTCAGTTTTTTTTAAAAAAAAAGTCTTTCATGACCTAATCTTCTATTCAAAAGGACCAATGATCCAATGATCTAATGATACTGAAATCATTTTTGGGGAGAAAAAAAATCTTTTGGGACCTAAATAGTATAACTAAAGTTTTCTAAATGATTCTAACCCTATAAGATGTTGGACTGCATTCAAACTAGGATCTTAAATGATTGACACTACAATGCAGATTCCAATTTGGTTTTATTAAATTGTGTAACTGATTCTAAATGATTTTTCCTATTTTCCTATTTCCTATTTTTGTTGTTGTATACAAGCCCTTTTATATGGGACTCCTGTTATTGCTTTTCCTTAAATCAATGAAATACTTTGAGGTTTAGGGTGATCGACAGTCCACCAATTACACAGGGGCCCCACCTTGACCCAAAGACATACACAAAGCACACGAGTGTGCCCCTCCATAACTTACTGGTTGAAATGTAACCACCTATAACCACTACTGAACTCAACCTGCTGCCAGAATATACAGTCAATCGCATTTGGAAATATAGACCGAGGTTGTACTCATGAAAATTCAGCATGCAGCCTCACTGTTGTTACAAGCATCACTGTGCTGCCGCTCAGCATTTGCAGAGGACGCAATGTGACGTCCGCGGTGCCAAAGTGGATGCATATAATAGCACGGGAAGGGAGACTAACCTAACCACACATAGCCATTGTGTGACAGCCACCTAAAATAGTTAGTGACTTTAGGTTGTAAAGTCATCTTTTCACATGAGATGAAATGGGTGAGTTTAACATGCCCTTGATTTGTTACATATTTGGTAAACTTTTATTGCCTGGAGTGACATTTAAAACAAATGTGTTCCTCATCAGGATAAAAAAGCACATTGTTTATTGAGGAAAGTATCCTTATTCCATGACATACTGGCTGTGAGCTTTGTAAATGGCAAATAATGGGAAATTACACTTACACAAAAATAGAGGCTTATTTGTTGAAAATGTAAAATCCCACAAAAGATTCTCTGTGGTTCTTAAAATTCGAAGCCCTATTATTTGGGGAAAATAAAGTCGATTGATTGTCATTGTAACGCTGACATGTCATCTTAACTTCTCATAATCATATATAGTACAATGGAATAATGAAGACAAGGCGTCAAGAGGATACCCGCCAATCTCACAGTACCAGACCCCTAACAATTGAGTAGCTGTCTGCACTTTGAAACACTGGTCCTGTGGAGAGGCTGGCCCCTTGAGGATCGCATTGACATCACTGGATCCACTGACATCACCGGCCTTCAGACCTCAAATATTTAAGCTTTCCTTGCAAGTGAAAATGAGCCGGGAGTTGTTTGTGTCTGCCAGCGTATTGTTTTGTCTGCGGCTGTGTACGCACACCCAACTGTCACCTCTCAGTGGACACACAGCCCTGTCTCAGATGTCTCCGGAGCAGATAGGGACGGGACGGAGAGGGGAGCTTTGCCCCGTGAACACTGGGAGTTGCCATTGGGTCTTGTTTTGGCATTTTGTTACAAGGGAAACCATTACGTACTGTATGTTTTGATATGTAGTGTCAAGCATGTAATTGTCTTGAACTTACATTGCACCTGCCCTTTGAGTCTGACACTTACACTCATCACTTACAATGACTGAAATCACACCCAGTAATTCATTACTAAATCACTCAGCAGAGCTGTTAATAAACCCAGTTTTCACTTGCTGAGTTCCTATTAATGGAGAGATGTATCAGCTAACCACTTGGATCCCTTCCCTGTATTTAACTACAAAACCTAACGACAGCACTTGGCCTTGGAAATGCCACAGTCATATCATGAACGTGTTTAAGCGCACTTGAATGTGACAAAAAGGAACTTTTCCTCTTAGAATAAAAGATAAATCATGTAACTTTAAATGATGAATCTGAACCAATCCTTCCTTGACAGGGAAAGAGCAGAATGTTCTATCATAAATTAAGTGATATGAGAGAAGGCTAAATCTGTAATTGAATTTGCCTGAGCTGCGTGAGAAGAGTAAAAAAAAAAAAACGATTTGAGATAAATACTATTTATGGGTTGGTAATTGCAATCCTTGATCCCCTAGAAAACATCTGTATGTCATTGTTCCTAAACCACTGTCTCTGCATACACTCAAACTTTAAGAATTGAGATTCAGAGAATTAATTATCCAATTGTTCAGAGGCATCAACAACTGTATCCCCGGGGAGAGGACTTAAGGCGTCAAAAGCACTGTCAGTGATAGTCACAATGTGTTTGCCTGCTCTCCCATTAGCATTGTCTTTGCCCATTTTAATGCTCCATTTTAGTCTGCGCATAACTATGTCTTGATTTAGCCTTCCAGGAACCGCAATGAGACAAAGGTCGCCTGCGATATTAATGAGTGCAGGGCCTTTGAATCTGGCGCATTGGCATGGGCCTTTTCTGTGTGACTAAAATGCGGCTTACTGTTGCCAATAATAATTAATGTGTCACATTTCGTTTTCAATAGGGTGTTTTCCGCCTTTGTAACTGAAGAGGGTTGGGGAAATCCATCAAAATGTTTTGTTTTGGTCCTAGCTCACACAAAGTAGGTCTGGTTAATGGTTAACCGTTAACAGTATGGCTGCCTGAGGAGCAGCTCTCTGAAGGTGATGCCACTTCATCACAGGAACCTGAATCTGTGAGCCATTCCCCTGTTGACTTAGCGGTCCACCTTATAAACACACACGCCTAGCTCATACTACAGAACAAAATGTCCACTTAATGTACATATGACCTGCATTGTAAATAGACCCCTGTGATTTTACTTTTTTCTTCTTCTCATGTCTGGATAAATAAAATAGATCAAGGTTCAAAGTTAAGAGAAGCCAGGAAGGTTTTCAGACACCATATCCTGTGTGCATGAGGATGACATCATACAAATTGCTGGGGCTAGACAGAGAAACAGATAAGGTGAGGGTTAAAATCTAGTTTATATTGAAATACTTTATTAGGAGTAACCCCTTGAGATGTGCCATCTCGTTTTCAAGGGCGTCCTTAAAGGGGTTTAGCCTTAGAAGACTCGACTCTGGAAGCCATTGAGGCATCAGGCTCAAGGTTCCCCAATCCATACTCTGCCTGGGGTTACTCTACTCACCCTCCTTCCTTTTCTGTCCTTTGTTGTGGTCACTGGGACAATCGGTTACAGCCCAGCGGAATGGAAACCACTCAATCAGTCCCCTGCTACAGTAAACTATTAAACAGAGGATCCGGTTACTATGACCAGCCTGGGAGGGAGGCATCTTCGAGGGAGATTTAGTTCCTCAGAATGCCTCACAATAATCCCAGCCAGACTCCCAAACGTTTTCATACATGTCGTCCAGATCACTTGCAACATTTCACCCCAGCGGAATTCCTTAAATTACAGTGACTACCAAGAAATGAGCTTTTACATGATGATTACGTTGTAGATCACTTCCAGAGTTGTTTGCTGTGTTTATTTCAGTGCAAATGTTGTGTTTTAACCGACTGCTCTTCCAATATCTAAATATATTGTGATTTCAAGTCGGAGTGGAAGTGGCTTCATTCCCAAAGCTATCAAAGAATGAGCAGAAGACAAACACAACAATGATGATGAACTGGATAAACAACATTCCCCCCCCGGAAACCCAATACAACTTGTTCCTGTGAATTGGTCTGTCTGTGTGTCCCGCTGAGGCAACAATGGTGATTTCTGTTTGAGTCTTGTGGGTTCCAACCCCAGACCCTGTCTCCCAGTCGGAGCGAAGAAAATGGAGGGTCGTGGTCGCCTCAAATGCTTTGTTTTCCACAGTCCCTGCTCACTGGTATCCCGGCCAAGACGGGACCATCTGCCTTCTCAATTAAAAGGCATGTTTGTGCTCCACATTTGTTTGTGCTCACAGATGATTTTTGTAATAAAACTCAGACTTTCTGGTATTTCTCGGATTCCTGTGTGATGACATTGCGCTTTGCTTTTTTGGGCTTGTGGCTGTTTCCCGTGGAAAATGCAGCTTGCACAAACTACTGTAGCAGTTTTTTGGTGTGTCTGTGGGATGAAATGAAGAATAGAATGAGTCTTGCCGATGTTCTCCTTGCCACAATTAAGAGCAGACCCGCTGTGTGCTGGGGAACGCACAAGATGAAGAAGCAGCCTTTGCTGTCTCCTCTGAGACAATGACTGTGAGGACAAAGCTGCAGTATTTCATCCCAGAAAACAAAGCCATCCATAATACTAAGCACTACTCTATTGTTCTGTCTAATTATCATACAGCTATTGAATTAATGATTAAAAAAGGAATGTTTTCTATGTTTTACTGAGTTACTTTATGACTGCATGCCATTCCAAATGTACAATTTTTGTTGTTGTTGTTTTTTGTTTTGTAGGGGGGGGGGGTTTGTATTAATGTGTGTTTTGTAGATCTAGAGGGACAATACTTTTGCAGGGCCATTGACACAGGTATAAACCAATGAAAATATTCATTCATTCTAGGAGGTTAGACGTCTTTTTCTATACTCCTCAAAAGATGATTTCCCGAATTTCAGAAAGTGTTATTATGTGTTTACGTACATTGTGGATTTGGCATTGGTTCTCTTTTGGACAACTGTCCTGGGAACTCCATGGACCACACACAGCACCTTGCCCAACGCACGTTCTGGCCCTTGCCCACTCGCCTAGGCACCAAGTGTGGGAAGATGGTGGTACTGACCGTGGCCACTGGTCATTCTTTGGATCAGTAATAATCCAACAGATGGTTCTCCCATGAAGCCATCCGTTTGTTGAGAGAAATGTCTGAGAAACACCAGTTTTACACGGCTGAGACTGAGCTTTGACGTCATGAGAACAAAATGAACATTCTGACTTTATTGCAGATATCGAGTTAAGGAGCACTGAAACGATGTTTTCATGAGCGAAATCAGCTGTGATCTATCATCCTGCGATTGTTTCTCTCATCAAACTGTCGAGGGCTCCATTTTTGAATGACTACTTGAGCCAAAGTAGGTAGATTTAAGAGAGCCCTTCATTTGAGAAAAAGCTTATTGCCAATCAGTTGATGGTTTCTGCGCTCTATGGAAGACTGGCTGTGTTTTGAAATGGACTGTGCGTGTGTGTGGTATATGGTAATTGTAGGAGAGAGCGAGAAGGTCTGGTCTGAGCGCATTGTGGATTCTGAGAAGCCAGTGCTTTTGGTTGGACAGTGCTAAGCAGCCATGGCGGTTTCTGCAGCTTAGTCTCAAGGATGTGCCATTGAGCTGCAGGGCCATGAGGCAATAGTAGTTCACACAAGGGCTCTGTCGCTAAACCTCCCACCAACACCACTCGGAACAGCAGGGATAGAGTTCTCGTTAGGACGGGCTTGGAGTGGTAAGGGGTCTTACTGTGTAATGATTTTAACATGTGATCCCGGAGCTGTGGCTTTTGCCTCCTCTTGAAACAGTCGCGGGCGTAAGACCTCCCTCTGCACTGTGATGCCTCAAGTCTACTTTCCACCATTGTGAGTGAAGCATGGCACCATCTGGCCCAAGTGCCTAAAACCATAATGTAGTAACATGTGATTTCTCTCCATTACTGGGGAACTTAATTTATTAATACCACCCCTGAAAGCAGGATTATCTGTATTGTCTTTGGGATATCCTCAGATGTCATCTGTCAACAGTCACCATGAAATAAAATCTCTAAACAAGATGAGTACTTGGGCCATAAATGCCCCATAAAAGAGCAAAGGAGAATACCACAAGGCTGTATGATGGTGCTGACACTGTCTTCTTGTGGAGACATTAGAGGACACTGGATTACAAGAACTACATTTATGTCTTTTTCTTTTATTGATGTCATCTGCACATTTTAGCATCAAGTACGTTACAGGCCATCACATCAGTTGTATCTCAACATTTACCTTTAGAGCAGGATGATGATGTTGAAGTCAGCCAATTTTGGATTTTACATTTTGATGAAAAATGCGTGGAGAGTGGATGATGCCTTGTCATCATCTGTAATATGTATGTGACCAGTCTGTGGTGTGTGACCCTCGTAAAATGATTTTCCTAATATGATGATGTCTCTCTAACAACTGTAACATCCTTAAGTGAACTCTATCAAATGCCTTCACATATACTTCTGGTGAGGTCTGTGTGCTGAAACGGCCATCTGAGGCATCAGCTTTCAGCCTTGCATGTAGTAAGTCTTTCCTTTGGAGGATCTGCACTTACATAAACACGGGGTGTCTTATGGGGTTTTATAATTGTGTTATTCATACTGCATCATACAATCACCCATAAGCCAGGTCGGGTGCAGTGCCATGAATGGTAAGGAGAATATGTGAGCAGTAAACACGAGAAGGTCTGCTTCCATTGACAGGAATTCCGCTCTCTGCTGCTGCTGTGAAACATGGCGCACCTAATTGTACAGTGGTGACCCACGAGGTCTAAATAAGGTTCAAGACCACACAGGCGATGCAAGCCCACGGGAGGAAACTCTCGGAGACACAGGAAAAAACTGTGAGCCTTCTTCACTGATTGTTTTAGTTCAGGGTGATCCATCTTCTTATGGTCTCAAAATCCATCGTACTCGGTTTATTTCTGTGTTTCATTGCTTCTGTTCTATGTATACCAACAAGGGGACGTCATGCCATGCACATTGGAGCATAGAGTATGCACCCTTGCGGCTAGGGTGCATGTGTCTTGAATGCATGCCAGAGCCATTAAGCAACAACTTTTGTCACAACACAGTAATTAAACCCAACATTAGGAAAATCATTATCTCTGTTACTGGATAAAAACACAAATTTGTAGACAGTGGTGAGTATGCTTTTGTGACAAAGGTACTGATCTTGATTTGGATAATATCAGGAAACTATGCTTGGTATCTCATGGTCCAGTCCCAGAGGACCAAATGGCAGAAGTCACAGAAGCTTCAAAAAACAATAGCTTCATGTCTTGGACAAAGTGATGGGGAAGTGAAGATTTATGAGGTGATAAGTACAGTGCTTACCCTTGAGGCCGTAGGCCCCATGCTGTTACCCCAAAATCTCTCAACAGAAGAGGGAAAACAAGTGGTGTCTTCAGGAATATGTGGCTTTTCCTCCATCACTGGCCAGCCCAAGTTTAGATCACCCCCCTACTGCTAATGACACATTCAAATTAGCTGTGGTTAGGGTTTTCTTCAAATACACAGCTAGATTCACACAAATTCTTCTCCCCACCTCACCTCTCTCTGGTCTGGCCTTAGGAAACCACATGCCGGGGTCACTGCGCTCTCCTCAAGCCAAACCAGACCCATAATTTTGCTTTTGTTTCAGATGTAGCCTCAAAGCCTGAAATATAAAGACCCAGGGTAGCCTGGGAAGGTCAGTGTGTAGAAGGAGAGAGCAAGATAGAGAGAAAGAGAATGGGAAAGAACGAGAGAAAGTCAGAGAAGGAGAATGGGGCTGAGAAATAAAGAGGAACTCAAGAAGACGGGCGAGGGCTGAGCTGTTTCCAATCTGGTGAGGAAGTCTTTATTATACAGTATGTGTGTGGACAGGAAGAGCTATGTAACGAGAAGCAGATCTGGCCAAACCACCGGCCATTACTGACCATTGCTGACCATTACACCCAATGAGCTTTAACTATTTTGGATCCAAGCTGTCCACGGCATCCCCAGGTTTCCAGAGTGTGTTCACACTTAAGTGTAATCTCGCTGTGTGACAGTGGTCTTTTTTTCTCAACTATCGCTGCATTTTATGTCTTTCAAAACCTCTCTTTTGCAAGCCACTGACTTTGAAATAGCTTGCGAAAACAAACCAAAGTTTTCCAAATGTATGCTCTCATGAACTGAGATGTCTCAAACAATCACAGCTTCTTTTTTTTTGTGGTATTGTTTATGAAGAATAAAAATGGTGCTCAGTGGATGTCAAATGTTGCTTTGTTTTTGCCTGACGTGGGTTGTAAAAAAAAATGTTGACCCCCTTTTTGAAATTGCACCGTACATGAAAATTCAACTTTGACACACTTTTTGATGGTAATGGCCATTCATGAAACTGCTGTCCTTCTGAAAATAGTCCTAAGAGTCCTTCACACCTCATGTAAAATACATTTATATCCTTGTCGATAGCCTTTCTAACAATGGAACTATGTTTGCAGTCCCTTGTGACTGACCCTGTAACCAGCTGGCATTTAGGTGGGCCAAACCAGAACTCCAGTCATGATGAAACAAGTTTTCTGCCATTCACCACCTTCTGTTAAAAGCAAAAAATGTCATAATGCACACACCATAAGACTTCCATTGTAATGAATGGAGAGGAGTGGAGGTGGTGGGGGTGAAAGAATTGAATCCCAAAAACCTCAACCTCCTTTTAAGAAAAACAAACCAGTTTTGTCCGTGAGCCAGCTAGTGCATTATACTTGCCTGACCTCAGGAAGTTTTCCCTTTCAGTCCCGCTCTGGACACAGTGTTCCACGTTCAGGGGACCAGGCAGATGTATGACACATGCGATGGCCAAGCTACAGTGTGGCCTTGGCCACAAATCTAGTAACATTTGGCCCGGGAGCCTTGTTTCGTGGGAAGCCGGTACTCTGACCACAGATGGACAATAATATAGTCTTTGCTTGGCGTATATTGGTGTTTTGTACATTATGTGATATACTGCTTGGCTTAGCTTTACCTATTGTAAAACGATCCATAATCTTTTAATCTTATGTGGGCTTTACTAGAACTTTGAGTAATGGGGAGCAATATAAAGATTTTGTAAACACTCAGAGTGACATTTTTGCAAATATTTCATGTTAATACAATGAAGACTATTAAAAAATGTCTACCATCATGTAACACATAACCTTTTTTCTAAAGCTCTGTATAGTACCACGGCTGCATATATTGCATTGCAGGGCACTGATGGCAATAGGACTGAAGCCCAAAACACTAGCATTTTTTTGAGGCATCATCTACCTACTGAACTATATAGGACAACATGTCACAGTAGGCCAATCCTCAGAATCAAATTGGTAAAAAAAAAAAAAAAAAGGTTTCCTCTTTACTCAAATACTCTTGTTCCCATTATTCTTAAGTTACATCTTTATATGTGGTGGAGGTTTTTATTTTAGCAGTTCTCTGCAGTTGTCCATTATTCAACTCCAAGAAGGCCATGCATACCTCTCTGTCAGACAATGTACTGATTTTATCTCCTGCTTGACAGAAATGCCACAGACTAAAACAATTTTTTTTCTTTTCTCCAGCATGTTTTTTTTCTGCCTTGTCCAGCCTTGTGCTATGGGATCAAGTTCCTTGGAAACCTGCTTTGTAAAAGGATGACATCTGGATGTGTAGTTTTCCACTGCTCCCATTGTAATTGTTTATGTTTTGAGACCACTGGCAAGTCTAATCTTGTCATGTTTTATTAAGACCTGTATTAAAGAATCAACAGTGAGGAGTCCATGACAGACCTACAGGATACCACCGTGAAAAGTCTTGTAATCGAAACTGAAATACACCGAAATGAGATTCTCAGTACTCTCATGTATCCCAATCACAGCCTCCTTTATTGAGCATGAAACACAGACTTGCTGGCATCTGGCTAGTCCAAGATAAGT
>OMKZ01041714.1:1303-13305 GCA_900302535.1 Neoniphon sammara | reverse complement strand
AAAACCAAAAAAAAAAAAAAAAAAAAAAAAAAAAAAAAAAATGTAGGGGGTGGGCAGTGCCTTCAGGTTTATGTCTCAAGGTCACCAAGTAGCTCGGTTAGTAGCCTACAACAGGCAGGCGGCTAGCTAAGACAGGCACCCACCTACTAGTTGCCTGGGTTGGGAGAATGTTGCTCCACTCTTCCTGTCTGCAGCGGTTGGAGTGCAATAATGTAAATAACAGAGGTTAATGGTCATAATGTCTTCTTGCTGTGTGGTGTCGCCACTCAGTTACGGAACTGACTTCTTTCTGTGTATGTAGGTAGCTTACTAACATTACTTCACAACACACAGCATAAATGCTTCATGAAGCTCATTAGTAACAAACAGGTACCATGATGAGGTTGTAACTTGACAATGGCCTGGATAACGGTCAGTTATTCAGAAATAACAGACTGCAGAATACCTTAATTGACCAATTACAATTGAGTATTCAACATACCCATGTAATAAGCAAGAAATAATTAGATTCTATAATTCATTCTAACTATATACCATTTTGTAGTATGAATAGTTGTCATGCATTAAACCATTTCATATACTGGGTGCTGGTTCTCCTAGGACCACAGGAACACTTGTTAACAAAGTATGTAATCTCCTCCCAAGCTAATTTAACATCATCTGCCCTCAGAGGCTTATTTAAGGTGCTGTATATTCCCTTGTGATGGTTCTGCACCTCCTGCACAAGGATATCAGTCTCCTCTTGGGAGAAGCTTTTGTGGCAGAACCGCTCCAAACTGCTTGTCAGAGGGAACAAATAGTCAGAGCACCATGGTGCAAAGCACACACACAGGGCCTTGAATTTTCCTCCACAAAAAAATAATTTCATGCTTAGTAAAATACCGACCAATTTGGTCCCCTCTATGAGAAAAATTGTTAAATAAAATGTTTATTTGTTCACTTATTGCTTTAAGAAAACAAATGGGCAGCCTCCACCATCAAACTATCAAAATTAAATGTGTGGATTTATTCAAAAACACGTCACTGTTATTCTTGATTTGTTGTTGGTTGTTGATGGTTACAACAGGGAAGGGGTCATACATTACCTGTTCAGATCATACATCATTGATGGCAGTAAACAGTAGAAAATGTCAGTGATAAGAAAATATGAGAGTGTAGTGCAGAAGAATCAAATCAGAAGGAGAAATAAGAAATATTGGAAAAAATTCCCAAACTGAGTGGATATTTCAAGCCTGCAGCTACCAGCCATCTGCCACAGAATGGTACACCTGCTACAACTGATGCTAATACTGCCGCTAGCTTTAGCAACGTTAGCTTCAACAAGCAAGGCCCAGAGGCTCCCATGAGCCAATCCACCGAATTTGCAGGGACAGCAAAAAAGAGAAAGTGCCGGAGGAGGAGGGATCTGTGCTGGGCAGGCCTGACTCACAACCAGCCCAAAGTGCTCCCACTAATGTCCATGGGGATTCCCACAGTTTGGACCCTGACACTGGGGGAACATAGGTGACTGTGTGCGAGCTTACTGGACTAAAACGGGGCTGGGATCATGCCAAAATAAAGAAGCAGACGTGAAAGCATCACAGCAGCAATACAAGCAACAAGAGAGCTCAGAGGGAGTCTATTTAAGCAGAAACTTGGAAATTTACTGTGTGTTTATTCTGTTTTGTATTCTGTTTTGCTTGTTGACTTTTTGGTGACCAAACTGTCACACCCTGTGCTCTTCTCTGATGATGTTGGTCACAGTGACTGGAAACATGAGGGTCCAGAGAGTCACAGAAAAGTGATGTTCACCTTATTAGGCATGCCACAGATGAAGAACAGATAAGACTTTGAAAAGACAAATTGCATACCTTGTTGTGTAATCATTTTGCATTTTTCTACAGGTATGTGCTATTATGCAAAATGATAATATGGACAGGGTGAATTTAGCCTATTTTGTTTGTCGACTGCGGCACTGTCTTTTAAACATATTGGTTTGGTGAATGAGGTCATATAAGCCCATTGGCTGCTGGTTGAACAGGGTCTCATAGGCTCATTGGTTGTAATGATTAGGCCATAGAGGCCTTCTAATAAGTTGAATGGGGTCATATGGACCCATTAGTTGACAGGCTGAGGTCACAGGCCGGTTTGTTGGTGTTAGCAGTTAGCACCACTGTGTTATGCAAATGTGTTGTGGTGAAGTTGATGGAAAATATCAGATATTTTAATTCCTGTAGTTAATGAAGTATAGGGATATCTGAATTTCTGGTGTGTTTAGATTTGCTGTATTTGCTGTATTTTTCTTTTGCTCTGTTTACCTACAGTCTGTGGAGGTGCGTAAGATTATGTGTGCATAAGATTACTTTGGGGTAGGATTGAGAGGCTACAAAAGAGTGTAGATCAGGAGCCCATGACCAATTTAATCCACCCCTGTAAACAGGTGACTTGATTTATCATGATTGATGCCAGCCCCTATTGCATGTCTATCACATCTACCACCTAATGCAATGTATTAGTCCAACCCTGTTTCCAGCTGCGCCGCAGGTGCACTACATCCCTCTGGCCACAAAAACACCAAAAATCAGCTGCGATGCTGTGCACCTTGTGACATCATTGGCATAAATGATAACACTTGACATTAAAAGTCTGAATGAATAGTGTGTTCATGTAATTTGGTGTGCTTGATGTAAAGTGTAAACTCTTCATCATTTTACCATTAACCAAAGTCACAACATCAGAAAAAGCGTTTCCTATTGTGAATAGTGTATTATTAACGCTATTCTGAGCCCCAAATCTGAGGACCGTGTGACAAGTGATGCACTTCGACAACCTCTGTGCATTTATAAAAAGAAAAAATCCAAATATTAAATTATAAATCAACCTTCAACACTTTAGCCTATTCTTCAAACACTATCTACCAGTATGATGCCAGTTATGTCTCAAAAGTCATATATAAAACATTTTTATGCGCACACATTTTTTATGTTTACAAATATTTTCCTCTTTGCATGCACAAATATTTTGCATGTGAGATAAATCCACCAAAAATCAGAAATTGCAAGTCATGTGATCATTCTGTTTAATAGATTTGACAACTATAGCTAATTAAATCCTCAAATGTCTGGCTTTCCCCCTCAGCTCACCACCTAAATTTGAACAAAAAGCAGCTAGCTAACAACCAAGGCTTGGTCTTCATTTTCTTGCACGGTTTGATTACCACCCCTCCCATGTAGATTGGGTTGTGAGCATGTTTGCAAGCAAGGAGAGTGTTAAACGGAGCCGCACTGTGGATGGCTGAAGTGCAAAAACACATCTGACAGGCTGAAGAATATGTGATAAAAAAAAATGCATTTGTGAATCTTTAGTTGTCAGAGATGTCTCAAAAATGCACACATAAGTGTGATGGAATCCACATGAATCTGATGATGTATAAATGCATACTCAGTGGTCTGTAAATACAGTTTTTATGAATCATGACATACATTCGTGAATCTTGTTTTGTTTATTTGTTTATTTGAGACCAAACTACATACTACCAATGCTGTAAATTTGAGGGTGTGACAGTGATGTCAGTTGGCAGGATTTTGAGCTGGCCAAGTCTCTTCTTTTTTTTCCCCCTCTCATCTGTTCCCGTTTAGTATTTTGGTGACTCTCCGTGCACTTGACTGCAAATGAATGGGAGGAGATGCATGGTAAGATATGTGTCAGTAGCAATCAAGCAATGCAGTTGGATTTTGCTATCAAAGATTCTGGGGATAAACGCTTGTGCAACACTCCTTTTACTTTTATGTGCCAATGATTCGCAAAAATAGAACCTTCAGTGTCTCTGACTTTGCTGGGCAAGTCTGCGGTTAAAATTTCAGTCATCCCAACACAATGCATGAGATCTAGGCACACAGCGGGTGAGTGGGACATCAATTACTGTTGGATTTTTACACTAGCAGCTTAGGGGATTGAGAAGTAGGGGACATAGTAGTCAGCTGGACTCTGCATGCACTCAGCTTAAAGCCCTTTTTGACACACTGATGTAAAAACTTAAGCCAAAATGCCACATCATATCCAAAAGCTGCATCATATCCAAAAGCCGCATCATATCCAAAAGGGACACCTACCTAACAAGTCCCTTTGGAATCTACTAGTTGTACAGTGCCATCTTATTTTATTGTGTTTTGTTCGTGTAATTTTTAACGTTCCTGGTATGTGGAAATAAACAAACCAAAGTTATATGACAGAAACTATGTTGTACGAGAGTTGGGAATACCTGCAGCATTATAAAATAGTGAGCCTCCACATTTATGAGTACCATCAGTGCCCTCTTGCATCATAAATTCCCTGCGCCCATGTTAAAAGTGTTAAATTAAAGCTTATGTTTTCGGCAGGGGCCAAGGCCTGGTGCCGGACCCTGCTATAAATTGGATTGCCTCGAGGGTAATGGCAAAGTTGCATATTGTCAAAATTCAGATGCATTATTTATGGAGTGGAATTAAACAGTAAACCACAGGGTATAATCATGTCAACCCAAGCCGTTTTTCTCATCCCCGTCCTATCAGAGAGTCGGAAACCACAGCACAGTGCACATTACTAGGAGACGTGCGCTGTGTACAACATCCATCACAGCAAACAAGTTAAAATATAACCTTTCCAATCACTCTCCTTGTGCTAGCTTTACTCTTCCTGGGACATAAATGCAAACCCTGCTAAAGTGTCTCAAATGCATCTTTACGTTAGGGATATTTATCTGTTGGAAGCTAATGTGCACTATGCACTAAGAAAAATTTCTTAATGATATCATATAGTGCTATTTTGCAGAAACAGCTGAAAGTGCTCTCCAGGAGAGTGTGCTGGATCCCAAGTGAACCAGCTGGGACTACAGCCTCATTGACATGGCTATTACTGTTTCTTCTGTTTCTATTCCTGCTGAAACCTTCTCTTTTCTCCGGGACCAGGCCGACATTATAATATCATAGCATATTATGGGCTGAGGGAATTGGGGCTCGGTGAAGTCAGAGCGCTGATTTTCGCGGCCAGCCTCAACGGTGATTTCACAGCCGTGTCCCAACAAGGGCCACCGATCGCAATCAATTACTATAACTGATAAACAATCACAACCGCTTTCATATGCACGGTTCCCATGGCTACCGCTGACTGTTCCTATACCCTGCAGGAATCAAGCCCGGACCCTTACCACATCAAAAGTGTCAGACAATGAAAATTGCTGGCGTGGAATTAAGTATTTCAATCAACAGCATTTACCGCTTTGAAAAGTTCCTTTCTTCTCACCACAGAGGAATGCATTTTATTCTCACGTGTGTCTCCGAGCACTTTTTAATGTGACATTTCATTGTAATTGATTGATTAGAACATAATGAGAATCTCATACATCTGGGCCCCTCTAAAAAGGTGAAAGATCCATGGAAATTGGAGGGTGGTGTGAATTCTATTTAAGCCCTGTACTGCCATCAAATTAATCACTAATGCATAAGGCTCTTTAATAAGACACAACCTCATCAAATTAAAGATGGGCCTTATTTACATACAAATCATTATGTGTGATTTAATCATATATCATATGCGTGCAAGGAGACACACACACACATGCACACACACCCTGTCCTTCATGAACCACTCTGCTGAATCGTCCTCTGCTTTGCTATTATTATTAATTTTTTTTTTTTTGCTTTTTTGTTATTCGTTCATTTCTTTGCACGCTTTTGATTTTCACCTGAATGCTTTTGCCTTGTCCAGAATAATGATCGTACACCAAGGAATGGTGCCTCTACATGCATGGCAGCTCCAATGACAGGCTTGACAGGCCAGCTGAATTGAATTCACGTGTCTGCTCTCTCTCTCTCTCTCTCTCTCTCTGCCTCTCTCTCTCCTTTCTCTCCTTTGCTCTCGACTTTTTCTCTTCCTCGCTCACATCACATTCCAATGCGTTTCCCACAGGAAGGTAGAACTGAACAGTTTTAAAAGATGAGCACTGTGAATAAATTTTTTAAAAAAGGAGATAATTGAGAGGGAAACAGTTATGGCTATCAGCTGTTACAATAACAGTCTCAAATGAAACAAGTCTTATGAAATTTCAAACAAAATTGCTTTATTTTACCATGTTAAACTGATTAAAACTGCTTCTCTGAATGCAATCACAAGCAATTTACTGACTTGGCATATTGCTTCTGTGCTCTAAATCTTTTTAGCACTACTGCTTTACCGTGGCGGAGAGCTGTCCAACAGCCTGACATTTTAGGGGCAATCCTCAGTGACATTATCCTGGTAATGTGTTTGTGTAAAGCACGGTGCGCAGTGTCATTCAGTTTAGCTGTTTTGACATCAGTGGGGAAATTCAATAAATAGTTGAAGACCTGAACACATGAAAACGGCATCAATAATAAATGTGTTGCAGTAAACCAAAAAAACAAAAACAAAAAAACAATGACTTTCTAGAGAGGGTATTTGCAGAGGGTCACTGGTACTCTGATAGATGCGAGTATTTGGCGATGGAGAGTGTATCATAACTCAAAAGGATACAATAGTCTTTCTTATGATTTATATATCTGTGTTACATTTACTCTTTAGGGCAGTTTACAATGAAGCAAACTATAGAAAAACCTGAGAACAATCTTAAATTCCTAAATTGTGCCGGGACAAGATGAAATAAAAATTGATGTCAGATCAAATATTGATATGAGATATAATTATTAGAATTATATTTGACTTAAAGACAATGTCAGTCTAAATTACAGTATAGTACCATCTTTGTACATAGTTAAGATAAGAGAGATAAGATAAGATAAAAATGTATTGTTCATTCACATGGAAATTTGCCTTGCATCACATGCTCCAACAGTCATCAGAATAACATACTACATAAAACATCTGTATAATCCCACTCCAGCAATCATCACCTGTCCTCGTTATGTGCGCACACACATAGACACATATACACCCTATACGTTTAATGTGTCCCATTATCACAAAGAGGAATTAAAAAATTTAAAAAAAAGAGAGAGAAGAGCCTCTTATTAGTTTTGAAGTGTTGTGTTCCCTTTTTATAAAAAATCCAGTGCCTCCTGTCTTGGATCCCATTAGAAACCAGGTTTTAATCTCATTTGGTCTTTTCCTGGTTAAATAAAGGTTGAATAATGAAGTATGTAAGGAAGTAGTTAAGTAAATAAATAAAACAAAGCCATCACTGCATGTATTTGTAAGATGGGCGGTCTGATTCAGATTTGTCCTAAACTCTATGACAACGACAAAGTGAGCATTGAACTAACTTAGTTCTTTGCAATGCCATTCAACTAAAAGTCCTGTATGTAAGATTTTCTTATCATTACACTGCTGTGAAATAATTTGTCACTCCGGTGTGTCACTACAACTGTCACTTTCCATCAATTCAAATGTCTGTGTGTCTATGAGTGAGAATGACATGCACGTGTGTGAGTGAGAATGACGTGTGTGCGTGTGTGTGCGTGTATGTGTGTGTATCTTAGAAATGAGAAACCGAGTTGCCATTCAATATTTAACTTCTTCATACATAGCAGTTCCATCATGCGGTGGATTAGTCATTGCTGTGCAGCTGAGTTTTGTTCAAACCCACAGAACTGCACAAGACATGTAGGTATTTTCCATCTGATGTAATTCTGCAGCCATAAAACAATGGCATCTTGGCTTTGAATATTTCACTCAATATTTCTTTTACAATTGTAGTTAAATTTGTTAAAGTAAACTTTAGTTTAAAAATACTTTAAAAGAATACCATCAACTCACTTTGGGTGCAAAACATCCTCACAGCCAAATCAGTGCAGCTATATTCATGTCCCCTGTGCTCTACCCACGTGTGTCTAGTGGAGGAACCTCACAGGGGGTGTCAGCCTCCCCACAACCTGGCACTCAGCTCCACTGTCGAAAAGAAACTAATCAAAAAAAATCACTAAGGTGTAAACAAACACCCAGTTACTTCACAACATAGGCAAAGCATCAAACCAAAACAAAAGGCAAAAGAATGGCAATTCGGGCAAAACTGCAGCAGGTGAACCAACACAAAGGAAAAAAGCAAACCTTGGGACCCTACTCTTCACCTCTGGTATGAGGTACTAATGCACAGTGTCACTCGAAACATAGGCAGGGCAGCTAAATAATCTGTTATATTTAAGAACTTTTGTTATATTTAACAACTCGTGGTAATTTATTTTATCCTGTGAATTTTATTTTATTGTATATTGTATATACGCTTTAACGCTTACACGTTGTCATGTAACACGGTGGTTGCAATGCAAATTTCGTTGATATGGTCAATGACAATAAAGGCAGTCTTGAATCTTGAATCTTGAATCTTAATAAAATGGAATTAATTGATGTCTCTTCATTGGAGTGATACTGTGTCTGCAGGATACATACTCACACAGCTTCATGCCTGGACAAGCAGGTCAATTCAAGAGCCCCACACAAAAGCAAAAGCAGCAAGATCAATATTGTTAGTATAAACGTGGCAGGCTTTGTGCATGTTTGTTGGCTGACACTTAAGCTGCATACCTGAAATGCAACAAACAGCAAACCAAAGACAAATGGCAGGACAGCAGGGACAGAGCACCAGCCAACAGGTACCTCACACAGCCCTGCCCTGAGAGGAGGACTGAGCGGAGGAAGCAGGCCTGGGCTGCATTCACTAACTGCACACCTCAATGCTGCATTCACCACGGAGCTATAGGGGAACACTGCCCACCTCAGCAATATAAAAGAAACCATTCATTCCTTCTTCTATACACTCAACGCTGCACTTAAAAGAACTTCGTCAGTGCCATTTCCAATAAATGGCTGTGCAACATTCAAAGACGAACATCTGAGCCAGGGATGTTTTTTATGTTCTGCATTCATATAAGAAGTTCCTTTTGCCTTTTTTTAAAAGTTTGAAGCTTTATTTTCAGCATGCAGAGCTTTGTATTCGATTATCATATTCTATTGTATCTATGCACCAAAATAATCTTTCCGTCTGAGAACAGTCATATTTATTTTTAGTTTTTCGTTTCACTTAGGGCAAAGAAAAACTATAGTCAGGTGTGTGTGCAGTGAGCCCGTCCTAAGGATAAAGGGTGTAATGTTCAGCCTCAGGCAGCTCCAAGTGGCTCCTGTGCTTGGCACCTGGGAACCCTGTCTCTCTGCAGGAATTGGCGTGAAGCCGGCAGCTCCTCTAAGAGCCAGGTGTTGTTTTATTTATCTGAAAGCACAAGTGACCTTTCTAACAGAACACTGCGGAGAGACCTGCCTCCAAGGGCTGTCTGCTTTCACTCTCTTCTCTTCTGTCACATTCCTCCCAGTGAAGGGCGAGATTGAGAGCCATCAACGAGGCCTGTCTCCAGACTGTCAGAGAAACAGACACAACATGAACCTTTATATTTTGTCGAACTTGGAGACTGTCTGCTTCCTTGAGTGTCAACTAAGCGTCTGAATGATTCCCCGCCAAGACAGAGGCCTGCATGACTCCACAGACCATGGTTTTATCATGTGCACACACATAATTCATTCCTAATGTTTAATTGTTTTGCAGTGATGTTGAAAATTTTAAATCTGGATTTTCCTTGTTCTTTCAGAAAGAGGGAGGCTGTCAGTAAAAAATGTGCTGAGGGCTGCTTATGTCTATTTTCACAAACTATGACCCTGACCCTCTCCAACAGCTCTCCAGAGGTTACTATCAATAATTACATTATAAATCCAATATTTTCCCCGGGCAATGTGACCACAGCAAATTAAACAGAAAGATGATGTGAGGATTTGATATGGACAGCATCTTTATATATACACAAATTTCGGTTAAGTGTACAGAGTTATAAACCGCGAGGCTCTGTGCAAATCCAGTTTAAATTGAATCCAGTTGAAGATCAAAGTGGACACAACCTTTTTTTTTTTCCCCCCCAAAGTTAGTGAATAGTCTACTCCTATTAAACACTGTTTTGGCGAGTGAACCCTTTTTTTTCTCTCTTTTTTTTTTGGCTAGTTAGCCTATTTGTAAATTATAGTTATTATAGTTTTGATGTTTTATTTCACAACTTGGATGGAAAATGACAGCAGTGCCCTCTTGTCTAGTGAATCAGAATGCTTCCATGTACTATCCTCAAAAACAAAGAGATTCACTGTACATACTGATTTGCATGGCAAATGGAGAGAGAGAGAGAGAGAGAGAGAGAGAGAGAGAGAGAGAGAGAGAGAATGTGTATACCTTCTACATCACATACTTTGATATAGTTAATAGTTGTAGCTACATAACAAACTGTGGTGAGTAGTTGCACAGGTAATGCATTATGGTAGTTAACGTAGTTATATGGTAGTTAAATATATAAGTTCTGAGGCTGTGAAGTATCATAATGGCATATTTTAAATACAGAATCCATTCCTAAGAGCTCAACCAATTTCAAACCTGTTAGTTGGTGTCAAAATCTACTTTTGCATGAGATTCGTCACAGAATGCCTACGAGGCTAAAACAAATGAAAAGCCATAGCCTTTATGCATAATGTGGTGAAACCTGTACAAAGGCAGTCGCACATGCCTGGAGTCACTCTAATTCCCCTCCTTTTGCATTAAAACAAATTTCCTACAAAGAGTCACTGGAGGGAGACAGATGGTTGCTATGGCAACATCATGTGGCCTTGTTTGCGCCTATGGTGGTTTGGAGGACAGCTGCTATTAACTGGTGGTGAGTATACAGGAAGGATTTAACACAGTTAATGCCTTTATTGCTCCCCTACTCTTAGGCATTAGCTTAGCTACTCTTTAAGTGATGGTACAAAAAAGATGTTGTGTTGCATGTGGAGTCGTTCTCCTAAATAGCAACCCACATGCAGAGCTCTCATGTGTGTAATATTTATTTTTGTGCCACAACTTTCAAAGGATTTGTGAAAATCAGATGATCATGATGATGTGAAAATGAAATTATGGCTTTGGTTTTATTTCTGCAAATCTGTTTTTTTACACCTTTGGAAGTGAAAATTGCAAATTACACAAATCCAATTCCATCCAGTTCCAGTGCTATTAGTGTACATTAAAATCAAATTGTCGTTATCAACAGTACATTTAAATATTCAAACAAGAATCAATAATCAAAGCTTATAACAGACATTGGAATATTCATGCTCTTCATAGCGCCATGCATAACTAAGTAATTTCAAACTATATTACCATATTTTCATCTTTGTTATTCTGAACACAACCTGTATTTTATGTGAGTGACTACATCCACATATAATGCAGTTAACTTTGAAAAATCCAATAAAATTTGCTTACAACAATCTCTTCTGGGTGGGAGAATGACTTATGAGACAGGGGAAGTAAATGGCTAGGCAAAAATGGTTAAGGGAAGGATGGAGTAGGTGAGTGACGGGAATGATAAATGGATTAAGGAAAGTCAGTAAATACCATTAGATCCAAATCATCCTTCACCTGGGGACTGGAACTATTTACATTTGCAATTTTGAAATCAGCGAGAATGCTGATGAAGAGAAGAATAATGGTCTGTACAGAAACCATCATCAGCTTTTCCTTAAATGGTTGATTTATACCACTGTTTATGTTTTTCTTTTTCCTTTTTCTTTCTTTCTTTTTGCATAAGTAAAAATATACCAAAGTTACAACATTTGTAAAGCAAGTGCGCGGTAAGATTCCAGTGAAACTCCACAGGTGCTCACACATGAGATCAAAAACAAAGGAGAATTGATATGGTAAAGGAGAACAAAAACCCAGGTCCGGGCGTAACTGTGGGTGATAAAAAGAAAGCCGTGATGTGAAATAAAATCAGAAAGAAAAATAGTTTAATGACTTAAGGCTAAAATGTTGAAACTTAGTGTAACAATGCCTCACACAGATCAAAATTACACTCCTGAAAATGTCAGGGCATACAAAAACAATTCAGTCAGTTCAAGTAATATTTGAACACGTGTAATTTGGAAGAAATTAGGGTGAATTAAAACAAGAAAGAGTTCATTTTTGGGTTTTTTTTTTTTTTGTTATTTTTATATGTATTATATTATTTTAT
>OMKZ01041693.1:0-12013 GCA_900302535.1 Neoniphon sammara | reverse complement strand
CGTATTGTATATTTGACAGGACAAGTTTTCATTTATGTATGTATGTATGTGTGTGTGTGTGTGTGTGTGTGTGTGTGTGTGTGTGCACGCGTGTGGCTGAGCGAGAGAGAAGGAAAGAGAGAAAGGGTGGATGTTAAAGAGGAATGGTGAAAGGGATTTTTTTTCAAGTGTACAGGATGTCCAGGTGTATTATTTGGCCAGGTGACCTTTGCCCTGTAATTTTGAGGGCTTATTTTAATGTCCAGTGCAGTCACCATTTTAATTATAACAGACAGAGAGAGTGCTCTTGATGTCTTTCTCTCCCTCTCTCTCCCTTGCACACACCCCATTTTCTCTCTCGTTCATTCACTCATTCACTCACACATATACACTGGAAACATTATCGACATTATATCCTACTTGTTTCCTAATCGTTTTAGTGTTTCCTCCTGATTGCAACCCTAAGCACTCAGGTGAATGTGAATTAAGCTGTTTAAGGTTGTTAAATTTAATTTTGAATGATGCCTGTGGCGTAAAAACCTGGCGGCTGGCGGTATTTCCCCATGGAAGGTCATCCTATTGCCGAACATGGAATAGTATATCAGGGATGTGAAGTGGAATAGATGATGACAATATTTATATGCTAATGAAAATGAGGTTGGATTTGGAGAGATGGTGAATGCATTATAGAATGGGGCTGTGATCTGAAACCATAATCTCTTTTCTCGTGCATCCATGGCTTCTGGGTTTCCACTTCATAAGAGCAGCAGGAGGTAAGAACAGGAGCCTCTTCCCTGCCATTTGTGACGTTAAATATTATATGTACCTTAGGCATAACTACAAGACTGCAGTTTTTCATCTTTGTATTGGAGCATGGAAAGAGAAAGCTAGCTGAAGTTGGAGTTAATGTGCCATTATTTCCCACTTGAGCCTCCATTATCATCACAAGAATGAACTGAAATCACAAACTTTTGCACTCTGCAAGATAATCCTGTCTTTTTTGATAAATACTGTATGCTGATCTACAACAGGCTATTCAAGCAACACGTTTTCACTGACCTTTCATTGCCATTAAAGAATTAAATTGGCATATTAATGGTGAACTTTGCCTCTGAAATGTTAAGTCCGTCTCTTTATGCTACATTTTGTTCAGGGTTTCATTTCTGTAGTGACCAGAGCTCAGGAGGAAGGATAAAAGAATATCTCTATCAGTGAGCAATAAATGATTTCATAAGGTAAACATTACTCAGAAATAGAGCAGCTACATTTAATTGCCCTACATGGCTTCCTATATTGACTTAGTATGAGGTCAGAGTCCATGTCAGCATGATCCTCTGGTTCAATTTAATTTTTTATACCCGCCACTCTTCCTCTGCTCTTTATATTTGAGTTTCTTGAGGCTTTGCCGATTTTCAGTTTTCTCAGGTCACTCGGTGGGATCCAACTGTTAATGTACAATCAATGAATTGAATGAACAGAGGGCAAAGGGTCAGTGGATTATTCTCATCAGCCAGTGGGGAACTGTAACAAAGAGAGCCAGGATATTGAAGATGTGTCAGGTTCTCTGTCTCAGTGGAAAAAGTTTGTGCTGAAAGAGCCGCATAGATATAATGAAAAAGCTCACAAGGAAGAGGTCCTGGTATTCACACACTTATTAATTTGAATGGTTTTTCATTGATGTAATAAGCACCGTTGCTATCCGATACAGTATATGGCTATCGCCCCCTAAATTAGTATGCGGGACATGTAAAATATTGTAAATAAATTGCTTTTCCTTCCCAACACCTGAGGAAAATGTGCTCAACTGACCATGAGTTTTCGATTATCACTTTGCCTACTACCCACTGCACAGCTGTCTTCCTCCTCTGGGGAGAGAGGCTTGGCTGGCTGGATGTTTAGGCCAGCAGATGGACTCCGGTAAAATGGCAACCATTAGAGAACAAGAGATCAAATAGCATTAACTGGTATAGGACCATAGGTGGATTTTTAACAATCATATGCAAAAAGGGGCCATCACACAGCCACGAGTATCCCATATATTCTAAAGTCATAGTTTCCTTTTTTTTTCTTTTCTTCTTCCTCTTCTTCTTCTTCTTTACATTTTTTTATTCTTTCATTTTTAAAACATTTTTTTCTTGTTTACCTTTTAACAATTTTTTTTACATTTATATGCTGAATTTTGAGTGAGGCTATGGTGGGTGAAAAAGATGGAAAATCTGCTTAGCCATCTATAAGTCATCTTTCTTAGAAGCTACAAGTACATTTGCATTTTTCACTTAAGATGCAGGCTACTGAGGCACAGTGACTCTATGCTAGTCATTGTTCAGTAGACCAAAAGTGAACATTGCTGTCGCCCTGCGAAAAGACCAGCAGTAAGCCCAATGTACTTTATAGATTTTGTTAGGTTTTCCATTATAAGGTCAGTTTTTGGCCAATTTGGGCCTGATACTTCTGTAATGTTCCTGTCTGTAATATTCACTGACCTTTTGGCACCCTTTGGTATTTTTGTATCTGATATGAATGTTGATATGAAGTTCACAATTCCACCTTCATTTGTCCTGCCTGTAGGCTGAAAGAAAACCCTTCAGCACCCTGGACAGCGCCACTCACTTCTCAAGGAGACATTCACTTCTTCGCCGCATCTCCTGTAAAAGGATTACGGTGTAAATTTAGTGGAAAAACTCCCACTCATGTGTTGTGAGGTTGGTCTCTCTTTTTTATGTGAACCGGAAAAAAGGGGGGCTATCGGAAACCTTTTAAAGTTCCATTAATTATGCTTACAGTTCAGTTCAAGCACGCCAGCAGAGTGATATATAAGTTCACAGCTCTCATGTGTTATCTTTACTTTTCATTGATGCCTCAATTCCCAGTGAAAAACAGAGCGGTCTAGTAGCCTATCACATTATTACAACTCCCTGAGGCGAACGCGCGCGCGCGCGCGCGCACACACACACACACACACAGCGTATTAACCCTTTGCAGTAGGTGGTAAGAGAATAGATTGAGCTGTTAAATTAGTTGCGGTAACCTCTTTTAATTATACCAATGCAGCAGAACAGGAGACGCGCTGTTCAACCTCAAGGCGAAGACTGGAATTGAGCTGCTGCGGTCCCATGGGCGGAGGAGAACAGAAGCTACAGATATTATATAATTAGTAGGCAATGTAAATGGGATAGTGGAGTATTCTAATCAGAGGCACCGAGAGAAAACCACAATAAGCTCGATGGGGGAGATAACAAGGCTGGGAGAAGGAGGAGAGGACATTTTCAAGGGAAGAATCTCCCTATCTAACCTACAGGGTGGCAAAAAAACGAAGGTTTGGCTGCAGAAGTCGCCTTGAATCCTGTCCTCTCATGGCCCACGTAGAAAAAAATAAAATAAAATAATACATGAGGATGAGGAGGGATGAGGGGACAATTAGACACACTGCATCATTTAAGTACTGTGGCTGATGTCATTTCCTAAGCACCATAATTGGGCATCAGTGACTCCAGTGAAGCAGGAAAGAGTGGCTAAACGAAAAGAAAGAAAATAGAAAAGGAAAAAAATGGAAAAGGGGGGAAAACTAGTCCTTGGAGGGGTTGGAGCTGCATTGATCCAGTGAAACGTTAATTGCTTGGACCTCACACCTTTCCCTGCGCCCTCACGCCTATTCCCCTTCTCTCTCTCTCTCTCTCTCTCTCTCTCTCTCTCTCTCTCGCTCGCTCTCACTCACACACACACGCACACACCTGTTCTGCAATCCACAAGGAGGAGGGCAGTTCCCGTTGAGTACCTCGGCACTGCTTTTGCTCCCACTCACCTACAGCAACACCTCTGCTGTGGCCCCCCGCGGCCCCTCCCTCACCGGACTGGACCGTTAAATGGGTTAACGCTGTCACCGGGAGTAGCCGAGACAAATGCACCAGGAGTGTCGGGAGATCCCTTTTTCCTCTGATAAAAAAAAATGCACGCTGCTGTTTGATCGATTTATGCTCAAAGCCTTAACAGGACACCATTCTCCTCCCACGCTGTTGATTCGACAGTATAGGTTGCATTTGATCGGTGGTTTATTCTAAGAGGCGACCGGCAACAGCACCACCACCGGCTCTTAGGCTACCAGACCCGTGGGCGGCTGGGTGGCGTCCGTCTGGGCGATCTGAGGAGGAAGATTTGGTAGCCTCCTCTACCTATCCTTTCATCAAACCACCCCAAATTCCCAAGATATGGCGATGTGAGGTGTGTAAAACGTACGGGAGGCCATTCATGTGGGTCTGGACCAGAGCTGAACGGAGTAAAGCAACATCACCGCCACTGTCATCACCGTCATTGCCTAACCAGTTGAATTTTTTGAATAACTGTCAAAAAAGTCTGGAGCTGAGGAGTCGCAGTTTGACGCTTGACATGCTGGTGAGTCTTAGGGGCAGGTCCAAACATACAGACTGAATGAGTCCATCTTTGGCTCTCGGACGGACTCCTCAAGAGCACAGGACGGATGCAAGAGACTAAACACATCTTGGCAATTCAAAACGTCCTCAGCATCTCCACAAACGGTTTTCTGACGGAGGGGGTGAATCTTATACCGGGACCAATCGCTTAACTGGCAGGTAAGCCATCCCGACGGCTCCGTGTGGCTTAATTGGTCTGCTGTTGATGTGTCACCTCTCTGCACTTGTGTGTTAAAGGTGATAAAGGTGATTAGCGGCCGCCCATGCGTCAGTTCATTACTGGTGGCCGCAGAGTCAGGCGACTGCACCTGTTGTAATTGGTGTAAATGGGGGTGGGGGGTGGGGGAGTGAGAGCGCGTGCGTGCGTGTGTTTACAGCCTATGTAGGTATGTGTGCGCGTGCGCTGCTGTGTGTATGCATGTGCGTGTGTGTCTGTATGTGTGTGCGTGCTACAATCCAGCTGTGAAGTCTTAAAATGACAGTGAGACTATACTAGAGTCATTGGCTGAGCCGTGGTGTGTTTAATGGCTGACAACATATGATGTTCATTAGTGGGCCTACTATTTAAATTGTTCCTATGTGCTACTCAAGTGTCATTCCAGCGGCTTGTGCGCGTGCGTGAGGTGCGAGTGCCCGCTGGCGCTTGGTGTGTGGGTTTTCCTTTGCGGTGTGATTAGGTGATTATAGGCCTATCACGCACATAATAAGTGTAATTGCAGTATAATTGGGCCGACCACGCAGAGTGATGTGCAGCACTCAATCACACACTACATCATGTTTTGTGGTTTTATCAACCATTCCGCTTCTCACTCAGGCCATAGCTCACATGCTTGTGATGAATTGGGCTATACGGCGCCCTATTGTATTAACTCCCATTGCCAGCTGCTCTAAAACTCTACAGCCATAAACCGTGATGGCCAAATCTGTCACCTGCCTCGCACACATTCATCATCCGATGTACCCAGGAGGAGACCCGACTGTGGCTGCATATAGGGACAGAGTGCGTTCATGTGTGTGAGAGAGTGTGATAATGGACGGCGTGAGTACGAGCATTTCAAGGGGACGGCGCACGTTTCTTTTCTTTTTTCTTTTTTTTTCTTGGATACCCCAATCTCCGTGCAGGGGTAACTGCTCGGGATGGAGCAGCAGGCGGTGTGAGTCCAATCGCACTCTCCCCGCTGCAGCTCGACTGGGTGCGCACTGAGTGGCAGATTGTTATGGGTATCCAACTCTTTTTCTGTCGGTGGAGAGTCTTTTAAGTCGCGGAGTGTTTTCAGACCATATGAGTGAAGACCGAAGGCGCACACTTCCACATCCTTCCTGCCTGGACTGATAGTGCGCGCAGTGGGGAGCGCCAGCTATCCAATTGGCGCAGGAGCTGCTGGTGCGACCAGATATAAGTCTGTTCTCCAGGAGTTTACCGTGGATCTTCTTGGATGACCCAGCTTCACCTCCCGGACACGGGGCGGGCTGTAGGTGACAAGATGGAGAGCCCGGCGAGAGCCTCTGTTGAGGAAATGTTTATAGCGTACAGCCCTGATGATGGGTAAGAGGGAGACAACAATAAAGATCAAAGCTGGTGTGCTGACAGCCTCTCTTTTGCCCAAGGTGACTTCAGTAGGACAATGTGACTGTCCTGTGAGCGCACAGAGGAAAACGCAGGCAGAGCAAGCTATTTGTATTGCAGTAACATTATTAGTTTATTAATCCAATTATAGGCCATTTTGTTTTTGATTTGTTTTTCAGAGCTTTATGATAACACTTGTGTCCTTCCTTGGTGCAGGATAATGGGTCTCACGCCCGTTTTGCTTTGCCGTGCGGTCTAGCCAATTTAGAGGTAATTAGTGAGGGAATGGCAGTTTACCTTTATCCAGCACTGGCGACTTTTAGCAGTTTAACTGTGGTGGTCTCTCATTATTTTTGGCAGGGTGCACAGGGCCATCTCTCTAAAACTGGAAACAGAGAGATAACTGATGCAAAGGCTTAGATTAAAGAGGAAAAAAGGGTGGATTTATCTTGAAATCAGCCTGGCCAGATATTAGATCACAGAACACATACATACAAATCTGAGAAGCTTTGGATTAAGTTAAATCAGATAGTTTCACATGTTTTGATGGGCTATGACTCTAATTATCTTCTTTTCTTTCACCTTACAGCTTGATTCTGTTAACACTGTCTTCATTTTAGGGCTGGTTTGTAGGTTTGCAGTGCTTATGGTGGCAATGTCGTGTGTCTGTGTGCGTGTGTGTGTGTGTGTGTGTGTGTGTGTGTGTGTGTAACATTGGAAATAATGTCATTTTGACCCCCAGCTCTTCCTACAACTCTGCTGATGCATCTTTGTTCCAGGGGACCGGGGAAGGTGTGACCAACAACATATTATCCTTCATAGCACCACATCTCTGCGACACATGATTGCCCATTCTCTGTTTTCCCACCTTTTGGCTCAATCTTCTCTCTTCTTCCCTCTCATCTCAAGCCCTGCTCCTCCTCTCCCCTCCCTTTTGTCTGTGCCGGATTCGTTGTGATCACTAACCTGGCTGCAGACTTGAAGCTCTGCTCCCCGAGGTGCAGATGACCCCACGGTTCAAACGCTGCCAGTCAGCCCGCTTTCATTTGCTCCTTTCATCCCTTTGCCCCCCTTTCCCCCCTTCTGCCTCTCTTATTGTCTCTCACAATCCTCTTTCTTTCTTTCTTTCTTTCTTACACTACACTACACACACATACACACACACAAATCTATCTTTCTACCTGCCTGCCTGTATATCTTTCTGCTGCTTTGAGCCAGGCAAATAGGCTTTTCCAATAAAAGGTCCCTGTCAACTGTCATGTTGGTTTCTGTCTGGGTGATGGCAAAAGTCTATGTTTTCACGAGCAGAGAAACCACAATCCTGAAATATTGGAGAGAGAGAGAGAGAGCGAATGGGAGAGACTGTGTGTGATTGAGTTTTTTTTTCCCTATGTGTACGCATGTCTGCCTGTGCTGCCATGAGTGGGTGAGTGAGTGTCTCTGTCATGAAAGCAATTGTGGGAGCAGATGGAGGGTTAAAATGAAATACTCAAATCAATTTCATATCATATGTCTCATTAATTTGATCACCAGTTATATAATTGTTTCTTTCCTGTTTAATTTCCCTCCAGGGATCAATAAAGTGTCATCTTATCTGATCTTATCTTATCTTCAAGGATTTAAGGGATTTTTGGTAAGCTGTGGCTCATTTCAGCAGAGCTGCTAAAGGTGCAGTGTGTGGCATTTTTAGATATCTTTCTGTCAAATTAATTATGATACCTTCATTTAATTACCATAAACAAATGAAATCATGATCGAGATGATTGTTCCTGCTAGAGTTTCTCAAAATTAAGACCACATTTCCCATGAATCCTGTTGCTTTGTATTGCAAATAGGCTCTGTTTCTTTGGTCCAAGGTTTTCTCTTTACCTAAAGGGATAAATGTGCTGGAAGTGATTTTTTCCACTGACCTTTTGCCATTACAATGAACTCTACAATCAGCTTTAATTGGAAGAACGGCGCCCTCTTTCTTTTTTTGTAATGTAAAGCAGTCAAGCAGATTTCCCAGAAAATTCTGGCCTGAAGGCACACAATGTAAAATGTAGTGTCGAGGCAGGTGGAGGCTGCCAGTTTTGTTATTGATGGTCTCCTTTGTTTATGGTAATCATATTAATCAATCAAAGTCAATGTGGCAATATTTCACTGATGTTAAAATCCTAGACGCAGCTCCTTTAATCATGATTGTCAAGATAGAGTGGATATAACAATAAGCAATATTACAGTTTCAAGTGCTGACTGGACACGGTACTTTGCTGTTTTGGAGCGGCAGAGGCGATTTGACTGTAATCAAAGAAAGGGACCTCAGTGTGTCAGTCTGCAGCTTGTTGGCAGAGGTGTCTGCAGTAGATACATGTTGCTGTGATGACCCGAGTACCTTTACTGTGCAGGTGGGACTGGAGTAGAAGCAAGAGCAGATGGACTGAAGAATAAATTTCCTCTGAGCTCTGGAAATATGTGACAGCGCACTCATACGCACTCACTCAGATGCACACACTTGCATGCACGCGTTTGCACACATTTCCATGCTTTCCTTTTCTCTCTCTCTCTGACACACACACACGCACAACCACATGATGCTTTTTCACACTTTGTGTCCTCTATAGATCAGCACGGCTGACCTGCGCCTGTCTCTCTGCTCTTAACCTTTTTACACTGCCTTTGTCTCGACTCTCAGCCTGTGTCCCCTTTTCCTCTCTTGGTTTTCATACCAAGATCCACTAAGGATTTTAACTTTCAAATAGCGTAGCATCTTCATGCCCCAGACGAGGAGAGGGGAGGAGAGGAGAGGAGAGGAGGAGATGTTGTCTGGGCTTCGACCATGTTTCCCGTGCAATAGAGACGTCCACACTTCTGTCTCTATCTCCCCTATCTGGCAGGAGCCCTCTCATGAAATACTTGTGGGATCTCTGCCTCTCTCTCTCTTCCCCCAAATCTCTGCTTTCCCTTCACTTCCATTCAGCTCAGTCGGGTGTGTTGTATTGGCAAGACTATTATTTCTAGCATTATTGCCAAAATGTCAAAATATTACACCGGGAAAACCATCACGGAGGGGAAAACTCTCATGAATCAAACAGAGAAGAAGTGCTATGATTGTATGACAGCAGGGAGTATTGATGATTGATGCCCTGTCAAGCCCCGAGGTCTCCTGACGAGGTGTTGGGTGGCTGTTGGGATTGTCTGGAGGGACAGGAAGTCAGCAGATCTGACAGTGGGGTTAGAGGAAGCGATAGCGAGTGACAGGGCTTTAGTGCTTTATCTCTGCGGACCAAGGAGACTGAACAATGAGCAAGTGGGAGAAATACAGAGAGAGACTGATAGATAATACTGGGTTGCTGATTGTACTGGGATGGTATTTATCTGTGTAATAACAGAGGAATATTTTTTTTTTGTGACTCCATTGAATTATAATGTGATTACATAATTTGTCACTGTGATTGTGCCATGAGGAGACAGCGGTTTCTTGCAGAAACGAGCATTAGCTGAGTAGAAGCAACAATGTAAGAGCTTGTGTTTCTAAAAAGGGCTTATGACCGCATTGGCAGCCAGAATCTAAACACACACGCATGCACAAATACACACACACACACACCTTTCTTTGTCTTTCTCTCTCTCGCATACACACACACTCATGCTTACAAAGTTTATTCAGACAGTGTGTGTAGCTGCATGCGTCTGTGCGTCTCTGCAGGGAGAAGATGCCATTCCACCATGTGCGGGCGGGCCTGCTCTATCCTGACAACTACTTGAGCAGCTCCCTGTCCGAGGGCAGCGAAGCCTTCCAGCTCACCAGCATCTCCACAGAGGAGCTTGGAGGTGAGTGTGCTGCTGACAGAGTGGGAGAGAGAGAGAGGGAGAGGGAGGTAGGGAGAGGGAGTACAGGGAAAAGTGTGAGGTATGAGCAATTAACGTTTCACTGGAACAATGCTGCTACAATGCTCCAATTCTCCCAGGGAAAAAAAAAATCCATTTAGGCATGTTTTTCCTTTTTTTTTCAATGCTTGACTGGGTGCTTCGGTTTCCAATTATGGTGCTAAGGAAAGACATCAGTCACAGTGCTTGAATTGATGCAGTGTGAAAGCGATATGCACTGTGACGTGCCATTTAGTGGACCCTTAAAGGACCATACTGGTCCTATTTGGACTTCAGCAATCGTGTCCTTCACAATTATGGGTTGCATAAGTGTGTGCAGAATATCCTCTAGTAGCTTAGAGGTCAAGGCTAACTTACCTTAATTCATATTAAAAACAAAATTCGAAAAACGTCTCTTGCATAGCAACTTGAAAGTTGCTGTGCACAAGTCATTCCCTCTTGTGAATACTTGGCCTGCATCTGCGTTTGCTAAAATCACATAAATCCATTGATATTTTATTATTTTATTGTGTCATTATATTTTGCACATGAAAGGAACTATTTTTTCCAGGCGTATTCAAATTCTGCATGGCAGCTCTCTTTGTTGTGAGTGGTAGTGATTGACAGCTTCGAGGGCAAACTCAAGCATAGTGGAGGTCAATGATTGGCCTTCCTTATATGTAAACTAGAAACAGAGCTTTTGAGTCTGACATATGCCTAAACTATTCGGCTAGCTCCAGCTAGGCCACTTACGTCTCACTGAAACACTCAAGAGCTAACAAGTGAACCCACAAACCTCTTCAAGCCTTGAACACGGATCACATTTGGTATTAATGCACATAAGAATAAAGAAATTTGTTTTACTTTTATTACAGACAGATACAATCATAACTGCTGATGAGAAGTCAAAATAGGACTGGTGTGCTCCTTTAAATACAAAGACCTTTACAGTGCCATGAGTGCATCTACTTTTAACATGGGTTGCCCTTTTGGGAGAGGAGCCTTTAATCCTGTCATTGAGCCGCTCAGGAAAGAAAGCATGTGTGCATGTTTCAGACTGGGGCTCTTCTTGCTTGTGTTTATACATAGCGGCTATTGTTGTTTGCTTGAATGAGCTTTAGTATGAAGTACTTTCCCTCTAAATCTTTTAATCCAATGTCCCTGATGGACAACTGGACTCAACCCAGTTCACTAAAACACTTGATTTAGCAGAGCAGAACTGGCTCAGGAAGTAAAATATTTGACCACCAGAAACATTCATCAATAGTCTGGTTGGCCCCTGTGTTTTGTTTGGCCAGTCAAGGGCAGCGAGAAGGGGAAAGTGGTTTGAACGAACAGCTATTACATGAATTGAATTTGAACTGTAAGACTCTAGACATTATGATGAGGCATTATCTTGGCCCTGTCAGCTGCGGATCCAAAGCAACCAATGGGATTCGTTGATGTGGACCAAAAAAAAAAAAAAAAAAAAAAAGCCATGCTATTTACTGCCAGCGTTTCGAGAACTCCTAATCCCACTTCAGAGAGATGCTGGAGGTTCTTCTTGGATCATCTGTTAGCGGAGATACAAGGCCAGTTAATCAGCCCGCGTTGAAAAGCTGGTGTCCTTTTCTCCTGTTTTTTTGTGCTGTTTCATCAATCACTGCGAGAACATGTACACTCCTGGCGGTGGGATTTGCCATACACATGAACAGTCAGGGCTGCAAAGACACACACACACACACACAAACACACATGCGGTTGTAGAGGTAGATACGGCAGTCAGCAGGCGTCGCACAATAATACATCAGGACTCGCTCATTGGAACCCTATTGAGAACGTACTGCTCAATGTTGAGCTGCATACAAAATAAATCTCACTTTGTTTTTGGAAAGAGGGGAGGCTGCGCTCTCTCTCGCATTCCCAATCCCTCTCCTCTGATTCTCACTTTGTTTGGTGAGGGAGACGGAGAGAGAGAGAGAGAGAGAGAGAGAGAAAGAGAGAGAGGAACTGGTGCGGCGCTCTAGTCTAGTTATCAGCCGAAGGGGATATTTACAGGCTTAGATGGGGGTTGCGACTGAACCTCGGTTCTCACTGAACTGACAGAGCAAAGACAGGCGTAGGAGACAGATCTGAGACAGGCTTATTACACAGACACAGAGGAGGGAGCACCATGTCAGGACGAGAATATTAATGACATGCAGACTGAAGA